>CM053607.1:127242956-127262274 GCA_028646535.1 Procyon lotor | reverse complement strand
ATGAGGCACAAACAAGTCAACTGCAAGAGAAAAGGAGCAGGGGACGACAGTAGAAAAGACTGTCACCCCGAATGACTCCTCCATCTCATATTTATTAGAAAGTAGTTAACAACCAACAAAGAAGCCAGGTTAGGTCATACATTGACCATGAGTCTTGTAGATAAGTAAGAAGAAAGGCAAAATAGGTCTGGTCACGTAGCCTATGACCTATAATGAGCAAACCCAAATAAGAGGGTCATCTAACTAACTACAGGTGCTCTCCCGGGAAAGGGAGATAACGAAAAATGAAGCAGGTGGTGTTCCGCCCTGAGGGAGCCAGGCATCCCCAGCTGCTCAGCTTCAAAGACGTATATCTTCCTCTCCCCCAGAGGCTCATTGTCAGTACATGTTTTCCTTAAGTCTATATCTAAGCATGCTTGGTAACTAATACAATTTCTCACAGGTTATATTTTAAGCAGTACATTGTTCTGAGGGGCAGTTACATAAAGGAGCTGGAGATAGAACAGCAAAGAAATCCTAAACCCAGCAGAAGAAGAGAAATAATAAAAATCGGAGAAGAAATCAATGAAATAGAAATGAAAAGAACAGTAGAACAAATCAATGGAAATAGGAGCTGGTTCTTTGAGTTAATTAATAAAATTGATAATCCCTTGACCAGACTTATCACAAAAGTGAAAAGACCCACATTAATAAAATCGTGAATGCAACAGGAGAAATTACAACCAACACCAAAGAAATACAAACTATTATAAGAACATATTATGAGCAACTATATGCACGCAGATTAGACAATCTGGAAGAAATGGATGCATTCCTAGAGACACACAAACTACCAAAACTGAACCAGGAAGAAATAGAAAACCTGAACAGACCCATAACCAATAGGAGATTGAAGCAGTCATCAAAAATCTCCCAGTTAAAACAAAACAAAACAAAACAAAACAAAACAAAACAAAACAAAACACCCAGTGCCAGATGGCTTCCCAGGGGAATTCTACAAAATACTTAAAGAAGAATTAATATCTATTCTTCTGAAATTGTTCCAAAAATTAGAAATGAAAGGGAAACTTCCAAATTCACTTTATGAGGCCAGCATCACCTTGATTCCAAAACCGGACAAAGACCCCATCAAATAGAAGAATTACAGACCAATATCCTTGATGAACACGGATGTAAAAATTCTCACCAAAATACTAGCCAATAGAATCCAACAGTACATTAAAAGGATTATTCACCACGACCAAGTGGGATATATTCCTGGGATGCAAGGTTGGTTCAACATCTGCAAATCAATCAATGTGATGTAATACATTAATAATAGAAAGAACAATAACCAAAGGATACTCTCAATTGATGCTGAAAAAGCATTTGACAAAGTACAACATAATTTCTTGATCAAAATTCTTCACAGTGTAGGCATAGAGGGTTCATTCCTCAGCACCATCAAAGCCATCTATGAAAAACCCACAGCAAATATCATTCCCAATGGGGAAATGCAGAGAGCTTTTCCGCTGAGATCAATAACATGGCAGGGATGCCCACTATCTCCACTGCTATTCAACATAGTACTAGAAGTCCTAGCCTCCACAACCAGACAACAAAAACAAACTAAATTCATCCACAAGGGCTAAGATAAGTCAAACTCTCACTCTTTGCAGATGATATGATACAATATATGGAAAACCCAAAAGATTCCACTCCAAGAATGCTAGAACTCATACAGGAATTCAGTCAAGTGTCAGGATGTAAAATCAATGCACACAAATCAGTTGCATTTCTATACAGCAACAGGAAAACAGAAGAAAGATAAATTAAGGAGTTGATCCCATTAACAATTGCACCCAAAACCATACGATACCTAAGAATAAACCTAAATAAGCCACAAAGAATCTGGACTCAGAAAACTACAAAGTGCTCATGAAAGAAATTGAAGAAGACACAAAGAAATGGAAAAACTTTCCATGCTCTTGGATTGGAAGAATAAATTTTGTGAAAATATCTATTCTACCTAAAGCAATCTACAGGTTTAATGCAAAACCTATCAAAATGCCATCAATTTATTTCAAAGAAATGGAACAAATAATCCTAAAATTTATATGGAACCAAAAAAGACCATGAATAGCCAGGTGAATGTTAAACACACACACACACACACACACACACACACACACACACATCATCATCATCATCATCATCATCATCATCATCATCATCATCACCATTGATGCCACCATCACGGTGGCATCACAATTTCTGACTTCAAGCTCTATTACAAAGCTACAATAATTAAGACAGTGCGGTACTGGCACAAAAATAGACACACAGATTAATGGAATAGAATAGAGAGCCCAGAAATGGACTCCCAACTCTAGAGTCAACTGATCTTCGACAAGGCAGGAAAGAAAATCCAATAGAAAAAAAACAGTCTCTTCAAGAAATGGTGTTGGAAAAACTGGACAGCCACATACAGAAGAATGAAACTGGACCATTTCCTTACACCACACACAAAAATAGACTCAAAATGGGTCAAAGACCTCAATGTAAGAAAGGAATCCATCAAAATCCGGGAGGAGAACACAGGCTCCAATCTCTTCGACCTTAGCCACAGCAACTTCTTCATAGAAACATCTCCAAAGGCAAGGGAAGCAAGGGCAAAAATGAACTATTGGGACTTCATCAAGATCTAAAGCTTTTGCACAGCAAAGGAAACAGTCAACAAAACCAAAAGACAGCTGACACATTGGGAGAAGATATTCACAAATGATATATCAGATAAAGGACTAGTATCCAAAATCTATAAAGAACTTCTCAAACTCAACATTCAAAGAACAAATAATCTGATCAAGAAGTTGGGCAGAAGATAAGAACAAACATTTCTGCACAGAGGACATCCAAAAGACCAACAGACACATGAAAAAGTGCTCCGCATCACTCAGCATCAGAGAAATACAAATCAAAACCACAGTGAGATTCTATCTCACACCAGTTGGAATATCTAAAATTATCAAGTCAGGTAACATGTTTGCGAGGATGTGGAGAAAGGGGAACCCTCCTACACTGTTGGTGGGAATGGAAACTTGTACAGCCACTCTGGAAAATGGTATGGAGGTTCCTCAAAAACTTGAAGATAGAGTTACACTATGACCTGGGAATCACACTACTGGGTATTTACCCTAAAGAAACAAATGTAGTGATCCGAAAGGGCATGTGCACCCGAATGTTTATAGCAGTAATGTCTACAATAGCCAAACTATGAAAAGAACCTAGATATCCATCGATAGATGAATGGATAAAGAAGATGTGTTTTATATATATGCAATGGAATACTATGCAGCCATCAAGAAAAATGAAATCTTGCCATTTGCAATGATGTGGATGGAACTGGAGGGTATTATGCTAAGTGGAATAAGTCAGTCAGAGAAAGACAATTATCACATGTTCTTTCCGATATGAAGAATTTTAGAGGCAGGGCAGTGGGTCATGTGGGGTGCGGAGAGAAATGAAAGAAGATGGAATGGGGACCGAGAAAAACCATAAGATACTCCAAAACTCACAAAATGAACTAAAGGTGGCTGGGAGGTGGGGGGGGTAGGGATAGGGTGGCTGGGTTATGGACATTGGGGAGGGAATGTGCTATGGTAAATACTGTGAAATGTGTAAGCCTGATGATTTACAGACATGTGCCCTGGGGCAAATAATACATTATGCGTTAAGAAAAAAAAATGAAAAAGAATGAAATCTTACTATTTGCAATGACCTGGATGGAAATCGATTGAAATGAGTCATGCAGAGAAAGAAAATCATATGATTTCTGTGATATGTTTAATTTAAGAAACAAATCAAAGCGGGAGATGAACCATGAGAGGCTGTGGACTCTGAGCAACAACCTGAGGGTTTAGGAGGGGTGGGGTTGGGGGGTTGGGTGAGCCCGGTGGTGGGTATTGAGGAGGGTACATATTGCATGGAGCACAGGGTGTTGTGCATGAACAACAAATCTTGTAACATTAAAAAATAAAATAAACATATTTGGGGAAATAAAGAAAGAATTCAGTGGATCATAGGGAATAGAGGAAAAATAATACAAGATTAAACCTTAGAAGGAATCAAACCATAAAATAATGAATCATAGGAAATAAACTGACATTTCCTGGTTGGTAGAGGGGTGGAGGGATGAGTAACTGGGGGATGGATATTGGGAGGGTTCGTGATATAATGAACACTGAATATTATATAAGGCTGATGAAACACAAGCCCATACTTCTGAAACCCCAATAATACACTGTATGTCAATAAATTGTTTTTTTGTCAATAAATTGTTGATAATACATTGTATATTATTAGATTGACTTAATTAAAAGAAGTTTAAGAAAAAGACACGCAAATTTAAAGCCATAATGAGAAATGACTTCACAGCTAGTATACTGATTAGTATAATAATGAAACATAAACAAGTATTGGTAAGGAAGTAAAATAAAATGGAGTCCCAATACTTTGCCATTAATAATGTATAATGTCACAGCTACTATAGAAAATATTTTGGAAGTCCCTTAAAAAGCAAAACATATTACCATATAATCCAATCGTACTCTTAGGTATATACGTAAAACATTTTATAAAAGGAAATAAAAATATACTTGTATACCAGTGTGAATTACAGCATTATGCACAATGGTGAAAGGTGCAAAAATCCAAATTTCCATCAACAGATACATGAAAACCAAAAAACAAAGCAAAACAAAACTCTGATGTATATCAAACATTGGATATTCCTTAGACATACAAATGGTGTTGTGATACATGCTAACATAGATGAATCTTAATAACATGCTAACTAAAATAAACCAGATATAAAGAGAACACATATTGGTTAATTCTACTTATATGGGGTGACTATATTCAAAAACTTCATCTAAGGTCAGTCTCAGGACCTGATGCAGAACCTAAGTCCTGAGTCTAAGGGATTCAGAAACTTAACAGAACAGAAAGTAGATTAGAGGGAGCTGCTTCTCCCTCTCCTTCTCCCTTTGCCACTCCCACCTGTTTGTGCTCTCTTGCTCTCTTTATCAAATTTAAAAAAAAATTAAACTCTTTAGATCTATCACTTGAATAAAGGGAAACAAAAGCAAAAATAAACTATTTCAAGTTTTTCAAAATAAAAGCTCCTAAACAAAAGTGAAATGATCAGCACAGCTAGCAGGCAATCTGTGGAATATAAGAAGAAATTACAAATGGCATGTCTGAAAAATGATAGGTATCCCAAACAGGTAAGAATTTATAAAACTCAACACACTAAAATAATTGGATGCATAATCCAATTAAAAAGTGGACAGAAGACATGAATAGATATTACCCAAAAAAGACACACAGATAAGAAACAGACACATCAAAGGATGTCCAACATTAATCGTCAGCAGGCAAGGACAAATCAAAATTACAAGATATCACCTTACACATGTGAAAAATGGTTAAAATCAACAACACAAGAAACAATACTTACTGGCTGGGATGTGGAGAAAGGGGAACCCTCTTATACTTTTTGTGGAAAAACAAACTGATGCAGCCACTATAGAAAACAATATAGAAGTTCATCATAAAGTTAAATATAGAACTACCATATGGTCCAGCAATTGTGATACTAGGTATTTACCCAACGAATAGAAAAATACTGACTCAAAGGGATATATTAACACCGATGTTTAAAACATCATTATGTACAATAGACAAAATATGGAAACAACCCGTGTCCATTGACTGATGAATAGATAGAAAAGTGTTATTTTTTTACAATCTGACATTATTTCACTCATATGTGGAATTTAAGAAAAAAATAATGTATAAAAGTGTAACAGAGACAAACGAAAAGACAAAATTTTTTACTATATATTAAAAATTTCTTGGGGCGCCTGGGTGGCTCAGTCATTAAGCGTCTGCCTTCGACCCAGGTCATGATCCAAGGTCCTGGGATCAAGCCCCGCATCAGGCTCCTGCTCTCCGGGAAGCCTCCTTCTGCTACCATTCCCTCTGCTTGTGTTCCCTCTCTTGCTGTGTTTCTCTCTGTCAAATAAATAAAATCTTAAAAAAAAAATTCTTTCCCATTTTTTATTACATTCAGTTAGCAATTCCTTTTTTAAATTTAATTTTATTTTTTTTTAATAGCTCAAACAAGTGTTCTGCTTCTAATAATGCTCCAAGATTCATTGTTCAGGTACCACACTCAATGCTCCATGCAATACGTGCCCTCCTCAATACCCACCACCAGGCTCACCCATCACCCAGCCCCTCCAAAACTTCAGTTTGTTTCTCCCCATCCAATTTCCACCAATATACCCTTCCTTTCCTTCTCCCAAATGTCCTCCATGTTTTCCTTATGCTTCAAACGTAAGGAAAACCATATAATAAATGATTCTCCTTGATTTATGTCACTCTGCATAATCTCCTTCAGTCCCGTCCATGTTGTTACAAAAGTTGAGTATTCATCCTTTCTAATGGAGGCATAATATTCCCTTGTATATAGGGACCATATCTTCTTTATCCATTCTTCTGTTGAAGGGCATCTTAACTCTTTCCACAGGTTGGCAATTGTGGCCGTTGCTGCTATGAACATTGGCGTATATGTGGTCCTTCTTTTCACTGTATCCATACGTTTGGGATAAATACCCAGTAGTGCAATTGAAGGATGAAAGGGTAGCTCTATTTTCAATTCTTGAGGAATCTCCACACTGTTTTTCAAAGTGGCTGCACCAACTAGCATTCCACCAACAGTGGAAGAGGGTTCCCCTTTCTCCACATCCTCTCCAACATTTGTGATTTACTGCCTTGTTAATTTTGGCCATTCTATCTGCTGTAAGTTGGTATCTCAGTGTGAATTACATTTGAATCTCTTTGATGGCTAATGATGATGAAGATTTTTTCATGTGTCTGTTAGCCATTTGTATGTCTTCTTTGGAGAAATGTCTGTTCATGTCTTCTGCCCATTTTTTACGTAATTATCATTTTTTGAGTGCTGAGTTGGAGGAGTTCTTTAAAGATCTTAGATATCAGACCTTTTTTGTAGTGTCATTTGAAAATATCTTCTCCAATTCTGTGTGATCCCTGTTGGTCTTGTTGACTGTTTCCTTTGTTGTGATGAAGATTTTAATCTTGATCTATCCCAAAAGTTCATTTTCGCTTTTCTTTTCCTTGCCTTTGGAGACACGTCTTGAATGAAGTTACTGTGGCTGATGTTGATAAGGTTACTGTCCATGTTCCCTTCTAGCATTTTGAAAGATTCTTTCCTCACATTGGGGACTTTTATCCATTTTAAGTTTATCTTTGTTTATGATGTAAGAGAATGGTCAAGTTTCATTCTTCTACATACAGCTGTCCAATTTCCCCAGCAACATTTATTGAAGAGACTGTCTTTTTTACACTAGATATTTTTTGCTGCTTTGTCAGAGTATTTGACCAGAAGAGTTGTGGGTACATAGCTGGGGTCTACTCTGTTCCACTGTTCTATGTGTCTATTTTTGTGCCAGTAGCATGCTTTCATAGTGATCACAGCTTTGTAGTAAAGCTTGAAATCAGGCAATGTGATGTTCACAGTTTTGTTTTCCTTTTTCCACATTTCCTTACCAATCCAAGGTTTTTCTGGTCCCATACAAATTGAAAGATTGTTCCAGCACTTTAAAAAATGATGGTGGAATTTTAATTTGGATGGCATGAATGTATAGATTCTTCTAGGCAGTATAGTCTTTTGAACAATATTTATTCTTCCAATCCATGAACATGGAATGCTTTTCCACCTTTTTGTGTCTTCTTCAATTTCTTTCATGAGTATGCCTTAGTTCCTCGAGTACAGATCCTTTACCTCTTTGGTTAGGTTTATTCCCAGGTATCTTCTAGTTCTTGGTGCTACAGTGAATGGAACTGGTTCTTTAATTTCCCTTTCCATATTTTCATTGTTAGAGTATAGGAAAGCAACTAATTTATGTGCATTGATTTTGGATCCTGTCACATTACTGAATTGCTGTATGAGTTCTAGTACTTAGGGGGTGGAGTCTTTAGGGTTTTCCATATAAAGCCTCATGTCATCTGCGGAAAGAGAGAGAGTTTGTCTTCTCTTTGCCAATTTAAATACAATTTATATCTTTTTGTTGTCTGATTGCTCTCATGGGGACTTCTAGTACTATGTGGTACAAGCAAGAGTGAGTATGGTTGTCATGTTCCTGATCTCAAAGGGAAAGCTGTCAGTTTTTCCCCATTGAGAATGATATTCACTGTGGGCTTTTCCTAGATAGTTTTTATGAAGTTGAGGAATGTTCCTTCTATCCCTGTACTTTGAAGAGTTTTAATCAGGAATGTATGCTGAAACTTTTCAAATGGTTTTTCTGCATCAATTGAGAGGAGCAGGTATTTCTTCTCTCTTCTCTTATTGATTTGTTCTATCACATTTATCAATTTGTGAACGTTGAACCATCTTTCAATCCCAGACATAAATCCCACCTGGTCATGGTGGATAATCTTTTTAATGTGTTGTTGTATCTTACTTGTTGAGAATCTTGTCATCCATATTCAACAGGATTATTGTTCTTAAAATCTCTTTTTTGACGGGGTCTTTGCCTGGTTTGGGGATCAGAGTATTGCTGGCTTAATAAAAAGAGTAAGGAAGTTTCCCCTCTGTTTCTATTTTTTAAAAATGTTTCAGGAGAATAGGTATTATTTCTTCTTGAATGTTTGGTAAAATTCCTCAGCGATTCCATCAGATCTTTGGCACTTGTTTTTTGGAAGGTTTTTAATCACTGCTTCAGTTTCATTACAACTATTGGCCTATTCAAGTTGTCAATTTCTTCCTTTTTCAGTCTTGAGAGTTTTAGGTTTCCAGGAGTGTATCCATTTCTTCTAGGTTGCTTAACTTATTGGCTTTTAGCTGTTGATAATAATTACTGATGATTGTTTCTATTTCCTTTGGATTTGTTATGATCTCTCCCCTTTCATTTATAATTTTATTAATTTGGCTCCCTTATTTTTTCATTTGGATTAGTTTGGCCGTTGGATTGTCCATATTTTAAAAAAGATTTTATTCATTTATTTGACAGAGAGATCATATGTAGCAGAGGCAGGCAGAGAGGGGAAGCAGGATCCCTGCTGAGCAGAGAGCCCGATACAGTGCTCGATACCAGTACCCTGAGATCACAACCCAAGCTGAAAGCAGAGGCTTAACCTACTGAGCCACTCAGTCGCCCCTGGTTTGTCAATCTTATTGATTCTTCAAAAAAACCAACTTCTGGTTTCATTGATGCGTTCTACTGTTTCTCTAGTTTGTAACTCACTAATCTACATTCTAATCTTGGTTATTTCCCTTCTTTTCTGTGGAGTTGGCTTAATTTGTTGTTGATTTTCCAGTTCTTTAAGGTGTAAAGATATGGTGTATTCAGAATTTTCAAATTTGAGTCAGACTTGGACGGCTATACTTCTCCCCCTTAGGACCATCTTTGCCATATCCTATAGGTTATATATTATATTATATACTATATCTTATTATATATTTATAACATACTTTATATTATTTATAATATATTATAATTTATTACATAATTATAATATATTATATTTATATTATAAATTATATTTATATTTATTGGCTTTTCTTGGAAAACTGACCTTTTAAGACTGTGTAGTGTCCCTCTGTATCTCTGACTATTGTCTTTAGCTTAAAATCTAATTTATCTGATATGAGAATAACAACTCCAGCTTTCATTGGAGGCCTGTTGGCATGAATGATGGTTCTCTATCCCTTCACTTTCAGTCTGGATGTATCTTTAGATTCCATATGTGTCTCTTGTCAACAGCATATGGACAAGTCTGTCATTTTATCCATTCTGCAACCCTGTGTTTATGGAGGATTTCAGCTGTTCACATTGAGAGTGATTAAGGAAGGATAAAAGATATTGAAGGATAGGTTTTTATTGATGTTGTTATGTTGCCTGTGATGTCCTTGTTTCTAGAGTTTTTGAGTTTCTGTTCTATGTCATTCATCGGTTCTGTTCTTTCTTCTTTTATAGAACCAACTTTAATATTTCTTAAGTGCCAGCTTGGTGGACACATACTCTTAAACGTTGCTGCTCTGGCAATATCTTTATCTCTCCATCCATTTTGAATGTAAGCCTTTCTGGATAAAGTATTCTTGGCTGCACGTTCTCCTTTAGATCCCTGAATATATCATGTTAGCGCTTTCTGGTTTGTCAGGTTTCTGTGGACAGATCTGAGATTATTCTGATGGATCTTCCTCTGTATGTAAGGAATCTCTTCCCCCTAGCTGCCCTGAGGACCTCTTATCTAAAATTACAATTTGAGAATCTCACAATCAATTGTCTGGATGTCTTTCTAGAGTCATTGATCTTGAGGGGTTTTCCTTTCTGCCTTTTGGACACGAACAATTGTCCCATTTAATATTATGACTCCATCAGAGAAAGGTTGAATATAGGACAAAATAGACTAAAATAAAGCTTATATCTATAAAAATATAGGTGTGTAAAAATACAAGTTAAAACTAATGATGAAAAATATGTTGATATAATAGACATGTACTTGAAATCAGGAGAAAACAAAAAGCAATTTACAACAGAGACAAAAGCATTGAAAAGTAGGAAAAAAACAGAAAAAGAAAAGACAATTTTATCTGAGAAATTAACAAGTCATGTGGCCACAGATGTACCTCAATATACGATTTCCCCTTGGCATTGTGATTTTATAATTTTTAGGTTACATAGGACTGTCACCCACCTGTCCTTCCACCCTATCTTCTGGGGGAAGTCCTGCCATGATGTTTCTCATGTAATCTTGCTAGGGTGCATGACCCCCGTCATGGGGATGGGATCAGTGGAAACCAATCTTCTTTGTGCCTTCCCCCCCCGGGGGGCACTTTCCCTGCCTATTCAGAGGATCAGAGCAAAAATGTATTCAGCCATCCTGGCACAGAACAGAAAATCTGTCTTCCCTCTTTAATAAACCCTCCAATACAAAACGTCCCCACTTCTGCATACACCACTGAAAATCGCAACCTGTCATGGTGGGCACATGAAGCAACTCTCTCAGATGAATTTTCAGGGTCCCATAAGTGTCTCTACCCTTTGTGATTCTAAAACTGTGAGTATCCATGGGCTCACACATAATCCCAAAGCTCTGGAATCAGGCCTTGGTTCCACTCTAAAGCTGTTTCCTGGCCACTATTTCATGTGAGTTGTTGTCTGGTCATGAATGCAAGTCCCAGGTTTTTTCAGGTTGTTCAAAGAGGAGCCATTATCTTGATGAAGTCCCAAAAGTTCATTTCCGCTTTTGTTTCCTTTGTCTTTGGAGACATGTCCTGAAAGATGTTGCTGTTGTTGATGCCAAAGAGGTTACTGCCTATGTTCTCCTCTAGGATTTTGATAGCTTCCTGCCTCACATTGAGGTCTTTTATCCATTTTGAGTTTATCTTCGTGTATTGTGTAAGAGAATGGTAAAGTTTCATTCTTCTACATAGAGCTATCCAATTTCCCAGCACCATTTATTGAAAAGACTGTCTTTTTTCCACTGGATATTTTTTCCTGTTTTGTCAAAGATTACTTGACCATAGCATTGTAGGTCCATATCTGGGCTCTCTATTCTATTCCACTGGTCTATGTGCCAGTTTTTGTGCCAGTACCTTACTGTCTTGGTGATCACAGCTTTCTAGTAAAGCTTTAAATCAGGCAATGTGATGCCCCCAGGTTTTGGGACTTCATAAAGATAAAATGCTTCTGCACAGCAAAGGAAACATTCAACAAAACAAACAGGCAACCCACATAATGGGAGAAGATATTCGCCAATGACAGTACAGACACAGGTCTGATATCTAAGATCTATAAAGAACTACTCAAACTCAACACCCACAAAACCGATAATCACATCAAAAAATGGGCAGAAGGCATGAAAAGACACTTCTCCAAAGAAGACATAAAAATGGCTATCAGACCCATGAAAAAATGTTCATCATCTTTAGCCATCAAGGAGATTCAAATCAAAACCACACTGTGATACAACCTTACACCAGTCCAGTTAGAATGGCCAAAATCAACAAGACAGTAACAACAAATGTTGGAGAGGGTGTGGAGAAAGGGGATCCCTCTTCCACTGTTGGCGGGATTGCAAGCTGGTACAGCCACTTTGGATAACAGTGTGGAGATTCCTCAAGAAATTAAAAATAGACCTATTTTTATTGTGTAAGACCTATGACTTATGTAAGACCTATGACCCCACCATCGCACTACTGGGTATTTACCATAAGAAGCAGATACTTTACAAAGAAGGGCCACATGGACCCCAGTGTTTATAGCAGCAATGGCCACAATTGCCAAACTGTGGAAAGAACCATGATATCCTTCAACAGATGAATGGATAAAGAAGATATGGTACATATACACAATGGAATATTATGCCTCCATTAGAAAGGATGAATATCCAACTTTTGTATCAACATGGATGGGACTGGAAGAGATTATGCGGAGTGAAATAAGTCAAGCAGAGAGAGCCAATTACCTTATGGTCTCACTTATGTGCTGAGCATAAAGAAAAACATGTAGGGCATTGTGAGAAGGAAGGGAAAGGGGAATGGGGGGAAATCAGAGGGGGAGATGAACCGTGAGAGACTGTGGACTCTGAGCAACCACCTGAGGGTTTAGGAGGGGTGGGGGTGAGGGGTGGGTGTGCACGGTGGTGGGTATTGTGTTGGCACGTATTGCATGGAGAATTGAGTGTGGTGCATGAACAATAATTCTTGTAACACTGAAAAAATAAAATAAACATCTTTGGAAAAAAATAAAAGAGGAGCCATTATTTACTGGCTGAATCATGGTTATGGTGATCTGAGCCCCTTCCAGATTTGCTGACAATAGCCTGCTTCCTGGTTCCAATACTTGGGCCTTCTACCATTTCCAGAATCCCCTTTTGCTATGTGGTCTCCTGTAAGTTATGAACACAATGACCTACTTATAATTCTGCCTTTTCATTTCTAGACACCCCTCAGAGTGGGATGTCTCTCCCTACAGCATGTTTCTAAGGGTTCTGATTTTACATTTCAGTGTTATATCACTTTCCAGGAGCCACCTGATGGAGACTTTCTCTCCTTTCTGTTTATCTTCTGATATCTCCCCACAGATTCACAACTCTGCATGCCCTTCCTTCCCAAAAACAGTCACTTTTCTGCTTGTAGAGATCCAGATATATTTTCTTACATCGCAGTCTGTTTTCATTGTGTTCAAAATGTTTTTATATATATCCAAGTCCAAATTCATTCTTTGAGGCAGTAAACAACACTAACTCCTGCATCTAAGTGGTGTCTCAGATCTAGATCTTCAATTTTGTGAAGGGTTTTTGCAATGCACTAATCTACTAAAATAACATTTAAGGATTGTTTCCAATGTTTAAATTATGAGCTATAAGAATCATTTCACATTTATATTTATATAAATTTAGCATTTATATTTATATTAATATAAATATAAAACTCAGCATTTATATTTTAACATTTCTAATCTTATTAAGTTTTGAATGTCTAATATTTCAAGACAGATTTTTTCCATGAAGAACAGATTGATGAATACATATTTGAGTAGACACTCATTAGTGTTTTTGAGACTGAATATACAAACAGACAATGACCACACTGTAGATGACAAAAGAACTCTGACCCCCAGCCATTGAAAGAACCTGCCAAAGAAGTCAAATAACAACCCAGTATCTATTTGCACAAAACAGTCAAAACTGGGTCTGTAATTGCCAGTATCTAAGCTATTTCCATATGTAAACTCAGAACCAACCAGAGAAAGTCCAACATGCTTCCAAGACCAATTACATAGTACTCTCCCTTTTACTTAGTCACCTCCAGGTCCCCAGGTCAACAACTTCCAACCAAGGCACACCTGTGGGCTCCCTACCTTTTCTTTCCTTCCTTTCTCATCCCTTCCTTTTATTCTGAGTGTCCTTATCTTCTCTTCCCCTCCACATCTCTTCTCACCTCTTCACCTACAGACATAATTCATTATTTTATCACTGCCTTTGTGATATGTTCACATGTTTATGCTGATATTATTAACAATAGCCAAGACATAGGAGCAATCCAAGTGTCTATCAATAGATTATTGGATAAATAAGAAGATGTATCTTTCTATCTTACCCAGTGCCTTCCACCTGTATTTAAAAACCTGGGTTTTATTAGTTTGTCTAATTTCTTGTTTTTTTGTTTTGTTTTGTTTTTTTGCTTTTTTTTATTCAATTAGACAAGTACATCATTAGTTTTTATATAATATTCAATGATTCACTCATTGAATATAACACCCAGTGCTCATTATATCACATAGCTTCCTTAATGCCCATCACCCATTTATCCATTTCCATACTTACCTCCCTTTCTGTAACTCTCAGTATATTTTCCAGATTCAAGAGTCTCACGTGGTTTGTTTCCCTCAATGATTTCTTCCAATTCAATTTTCTCTCCCTTCCCCTATTGTCCTCTGCACTATTTGTTATGTTCCACATATGAGGGGAACCACATTTTTTCTTGTTTCTTAACTTCCACATATGAGTGAAATCATCAGAAATGTCTTACTCTAACTTATTTCACTTAACATTACACTTTCTATCTCCACGTATGTTGCTCCAAATGACACAATCTCATTCTATTTTATGTCTGTGTAATATATAGAATCTTATTTATCCAGACCTCAAGCACATTTTTCACATAGTAGCTAAACGTTGTCCCAAACATAGACAAAGCAATCACTTAAACAGAATAAGGAGACCAAAAATTAACTCATCCTTATATGTTTAAATAATCAATCTAAGATAACGGAGAAAATAATATATAGTAGGAAAAATACAGTCATTTTAATAAATGGTGCTGGGAAACTGGCATGTGAAAGAAAGAAAGAAAGAAAGAAAGAAAGAAAGAAAGAAAGAAAGAAAGAAAGAAAGAAAGAAAGAAAGAAAGAAAGAAAGAAAAGGAAAAGATAGGAAAGGAAAAGATAGGAAAGGAAAGGGGAGGGGAGGGGAGGGGAGGGAAGGGAAGGGAAGGGAAGGGAAGGGAAGGGAAGGGAAGGGAAGGGAAGGGAAGGGAAGGAAAGGAAAGGAAAGGAAAGGAAAGGAAAGGAAAGGAAAGGAAAGGCCGCTATCATAAATGGTGCTGTAATAAATGTAGTAGTCAACATATCTATTGAAATTAGTGTTTTTGTTTTCTTTGGTACATACCAATTACTGAAATAACTGGATCAAAAGGCATTCATTATTTTCATATTTTGACTCACCTCCATATTGTTTCTACAGTGGGTTCGCCAATTTTGTACTCCCATCTGGCTAAAAAAAGACTACATATGTATGTGTGTGTGTATGTGTGTCTGTATATTGCCATGTAGACATTTGTGCAAACATGGATGGATCTAAGGGTTTTGTCATAAGTAAAATAAGTCAGACAAAGACAAATATAATGTAATTTATCTTATCTGTGGAATTTTAAAGCAGAAAAAAAATGAATAAACAAACAAAAATAGCAGAAACAGATCAATAAATATAGAAAACAAACTGATGGTTTTCTGAGAAGAGGTGCAGCTAAGCAAAATGGGTACTGAATATTGGGAGATATATGCCCCACAGGTATGTAAAAATCATGAGGATGAAAAGTACAGCATAGGGCATATAGACAATGGTATCCTTATACTGCATGATGCAAATGGTTGCAACACTTGAGGTGAGTATATCATAACATATAGACTTGTCGAATCAATCATTATGTTTTACACCTTAACACTGTGTTTTAAGCATAAAAAATAAAGTAAGAAAAGAGAGCACTTATGTGGCTCATTTGGTTAAGCATCTGCCATCACCTGTGGTCATGATCCTAGGCTCCTGGGATTGAGCCCCACATAAGGCTCCCTGCTCAGGAAGGAGCCTGCTTCACCTTCTCTCTCTGCCATTTCCCCCCACTTGTATGCTCTGGCTCTCTCTATCTCTGTGTTCAATAAACAAATACAATTTTCAAAAAGTAGGAAAAGCATCTCTATTTTGCATTCTCTGTGGGAGGACAGGATCTTGACTCATAATTGCCAGCTAACATATACAGTTGGCCTATAGTTAACACTATAGTGTTATAGTGTTATATAGTGTATATAGTGTATATATAGTGCATATAGTGTAACAGAATTCAAATAGGTAACATTTTATACCTTTTCAATTCCCTGTCACTCTCTTTGTAAAACTCCACAATCACTTTTAGGGAAATCAGAAGAAAGCTCAGCATTATCCTTGCTGATTCTTGTTATTGAATAAAATCTGTCTTCAAATGTTAAGTCCTGTTGTGGTTATCTTTGACAACATTATTTATATATTTACATTTCTTTAGTAACTTTAGTCACTATATTGACATTTTCAGCCTATAGACTCTTTACATGTCCAACTGACTATACGCCAGATCATTTCATGTCTTTCAGCACAATTTAAAATGATATAATATTTTCAGATTTAACATATTTGCATCCATTATTAATATATACACAATTGGAGCATCTGGGTGGCACAGTCAGTTCTGTATCTGATTCTTGATGTTTGCTCAGGTTATGATATCAGAGGTCCTGAGATCAATCCCCATGTTAAACTCTGAGCTCAATGGGGCATCTCCTTGGGGAGTCTCTCTTCCTCTATATCTTTTCTGGCCCCCCAACCTTCTCTCTCTCTCAAATTAATAAATCTTTAGAAACTACATGCACCACATGCTGTCTTTTGAAATTCATGTGGTAATTTTATATGCATATATTGGTAGATACTCTGGGTTTTTTTTACATGAGCAATAACGCAAAAAAATTATTGTATACTCTGTATCCTTTTATTTATTTTAGCCATCTTATTGCTAGGACATTCAGTATTTTGTTGAATACGAATGATGAAGATTGGCATCCTTGACTTGTTTGCTCTAAAGGATTAATGTATGAGTATTTATTTGTTGATGATCGTTATCAGGGTATATGACCTTATAGTGCTAGATCCTTATCGCCTGTGCACATGCTGGTAGCCTGATGAAGCCCCAAATATGGATTCAGAAAGCATAATGCCAAAATCTTGAAAGATAATACTCAAAGTCCAATATGGTCCTTTCAGAAAACAGAAAAAAAAATGCAGGTAACATCTGATCTTGCAAAAAGCATCTCTAGAATCTATCGTGGCTGATCTCATTATTCAAAACTATGAAACAAGGATGAATCTTTAGTAGACTTTACAGTCCATCTGGAAGCTTTCTTCCTATGGCATTCTGTGTTACACACAATAAATGAGATCACCTAACTGACTTTAGCTGCCCTTTTTGTAAATGTATTATATCCTGAGGTTAGTGGATCAGTAAAAATGCAGAAAATAGGATGGGAGGCAATTAGTCTGATGGAACACATAATCATAGCTGAGTACTTGGAAAGAACTTTCAAACAAGACAATAAACATTAAACTATTACCAGTAGAACTGTAATAGTTCCATGGTCAGGCAACAAAATCACGACCAGACACACCCACATCACAGTCTCCTATAAGCTCATTATCAAAATGCTGTACATGGAATGAATGTCTCATTTGTAATTAACAAGGACACCGGAAAATATTACTCTCCAAGGTTTTATGCCGGTCCTTCCACATACACTCAAGTGTCCCCATATCTGTTACCTTAGGTGGTTCCAAGAATTAAAAGGACTATGAGAGATTCTCCATTTATTTGCTTAAACAATTAAGTAGAAAGTACTATTAAAATTAATGGGATGCGATGTGCTATATGTTGGCTCATTTACTTTAAATTAAATTAAAAAACAAATGGGAAATCCTGCTAAAGTCTGATAGGTACCAGAGGTTTTCTCTCTACTTGAACCCAGACATAAATGCAAAAGTGCCCTTGTAGCTAAAAAAATCTATCTCAACCAGTACCAATAATTCTGGGACATTCCACAGAGAAAAAAAAATTATTTTTAGTATGTACCATAGGCTCAGTCAATCTATTAGGTAGAAACCGGTTCTTTACTTTTAAAGGGTTAAAATATTTTGCCTTCATGGGAGACCTCATCTTAAAATTTCCTGATGAGCATGAAACTAATCTTTAATACTCCTTGTGATCTGCTTTTGATATAGAAGAGAAATGATAATGACAAGAGTCTGCTAATATAGTTAGGTGCCCCCAAACCTTCTAATATTGGCATTGGGAGAAAAACAAAACAAAACAATGCAGAACCTATAAAACTTCAGAGAGACACAACTAAACCTCTTTATCTATTGCCTCAATAGCCATTAAACCCAAAAGCCACAGGAGGCCTTACACCAAAGATTAAAGACTTAATTGTCTAGGGACTAACCATTCCCTTTACCAGATCGAATAACATACTGATTTCATTGGTTCAAAAAGTTAATGGCAAGAATGGTGATTTTTCCTGGACTTGAGAGATATTAATAAGATAATTATTCCCCATTTCCCAGTTGTTCCAAATCCAAACATGATTTTGTCACTAGTTCTACCAGACACAAAACAGATCACTGCTGTAAATCTGTGTTCAGCTTTCTTAAGGATCTCTGTAGATCCCAACATGTACATGCATTCACTTGAATAAATCAACAATATACCTGGACAGTCACACCTCTAGTGTTCACTGAAGCCTCTTCTAATTTCTTCCAAGTATCCCAACAAGATTTAGCCACCCTCCAGTATCCTGGAAAATCAACACTTTTACAATACGTGGGCAACATCCTGCGTAATTGTTACTAAAAATGCATTCATGAAAAGATTCCATTGATTTGCTGCAACAGTTAGGTGAAAAGTTCATAAAATCACTAAACAACAATTCCAATTATGTCTAGATACTGTTATCACTTAGGTTGTAAGCTAAGCCCAGGAGAAATCCACTTATCTCAAGAGACAATTAAGGGGATTCAATAATTTATTAGCCCCCAATTCAATGACAGTTTTGTGGATTATTAGGCTTGGCTGGATGTTGTAGATGATTGGCTATTTGACTATTTTCTCTATTACCCTCCTCACTACATTTACATATTAATATTTCAGTCCTGAATACCTTCTTTGGGAAAATAAACCTAAGCAGACCTGATTAGACTAAAACAAGCAATGCAAGAACTGATGTCCTAAGGCTAGCTAACTGTCCTTCTTATCAGATTATTTGTGCATGAAAGAGATAATCAAGCTTTAACTGTGCTCATGAATGAAAAGGGAAATGAATGTAGGCCCCTTGCTTATTATAGCACACAGTTTGATTCATTTGCTTGTGCCTAATCCAAATGCTTTAAGCCTATA
>CM053607.1:127223249-127242456 GCA_028646535.1 Procyon lotor | reverse complement strand
ACTAAAACAAGCAATGCAAGAACTGATGTCCTAAGGCTAGCTAACTGTCCTTCTTATCAGATTATTTGTGCATGAAAGAGATAATCAAGCTTTAACTGTGCTCATGAATGAAAAGGGAAATGAATGTAGGCCCCTTGCTTATTATAGCACACAGTTTGATTCATTTGCTTGTGCCTAATCCAAATGCTTTAAGCCTATAGCTTCAGTGACAAAATTAGTGGAAGTTTTCACAGATTTAACACAAGAGAATGGATTTTATTTACAAACTTGACATATCATCCTACATCTTCTTAAATCTGAACTGATTCAGTATTTCTTTGATATCAAAATAAAATTCTGAGATTCTTCTGCTTTCACAAAAAATTTTACATCATAAATATTTCAATATTCTTAATCCTGATATCTTATTACCCTTCTCTATGAAAGTGACCCCATGAGGATGAGATAATATTTCCTTTTATGACACCACATCCTGATTTATAAGACACCCCTCTTTGACTGATCCTGATTGTGTTTGTTGAAGTGTCATGCAGCAAAGATGGGGGGAATTCCGAGCTGACTATGCTGTAACTGCCCAATATCAACTACTCGATATGAGAACTATCCAACAATATTGGGCTAAGCCAGTCCAACCAAAAGAACTCATGCCAGTTATCAGAAGGAGAGATTGTTGTCACCTACAGTGACAGCTTGTATGCATTTGGAGTTGTCTACAAGATGCGGATGCTGTAGAAACAATAGTTTTTTTCATGTCAACTGGAATGGAAGTAAGATGTGAAAACAAGTAAATGATCTCCTCATGGCTACTCATTTATGTTGTGAAATTATTGTTAACAAAACAAAAACAAACAAACTAACAAACAAACAAAAAAAACCATACCTGCACCAAAAAGACGGAACTCAAGTATCAGATACATACCCTGGCTGACACTCATGCAAATGATTTACACATTTGGTCTCAGTGACTGTCCACAGTACCCCTTTTGGAAAACATAAACTCATTCCACATGTGATAGTTACCAGTAGATCAATGTCTATTTGTATAAAAGTATCTGCTGTTCTTTTTTTTATCTCATTCTAATAAAACCAGCTACTGTATGTCCCTAATTTCATATGCTAGAACTTATTGCCCATGCTGTCTTGGTGACCATGTACCCTAGTGCCCAGAGGTTACTGCCTATGTTCTTCTCTAGCGTATTGATACATTCCTGCCTCACATTGAGCTCTTTTAACCATTTTGAGTTTATCTTCGTGTATGGTGTAAAAGAATGGTCAAGTTTCATTCTTCTACATAGAGCCATCCAATTTTCCCAGCACCATTTATTGAAGAGACTCTCTTTTTCCCACTGGATTTTTTTTTTTCTGTTTTGTCAAAGATTATTTGACCATAGAGATGCGGGTCCATATCTGGGCTCTCTATTCTGTTCCACTGGTCTATGTGTCTGTTTTTCTGCCCGTACCATTCTGTCTTCATGATCACAGCTTTGTAGTAAAGCTTGATATCAAGCAATGTGATGCCCTCAGCTTTGTTTTTCTTTTTCAGCATTTGCTTAGCAATTCAGGGTCTTTTCTGGTTCTAGACAAATTTTAGGATTGTTTGTTCCAGCCCTTTGAAAATAACCGGTGAAATTTTCATAGGAATGGCATTAAAAGTATTGATTTCTCTGGGGAGTATAGACATTTTAACAATGTTTATTCTAATCCAGGAACATGGAATTCTTTTCCAACATTTTGTGCCTCCTTCAATTTCAGTCCTGAGTGTTCTGTAGTTCCTCAAGTACAGATTCTTCACCTCTTTGGTTAGCTTTATTCCCAGGTATCTTATGGTTCTTGGTGCTACAGTAAATTGAATCGATTCTCTAATTTCCCTTTCGTATTTTCATTGTCTGTGTATAGGAAAGCAACTGATGTCTGTGCATTGATTTTGTATCCTGCCACATTCCTGAATTGCTGTATGAGTTCTAGTAATTTGGGGGTGGAGTCTCTACATATAGAGTATCATGTCATCTGCAAAGAGAGAGAGTTCAAATTCTTCATTGCCAATTTGAAAACCTTTTATTTCTCTTTGGTGTCTGACTGTTGTCATTAGGACTTCTAGAACTATGTTGAACAAAATGGTGAGATTGGTCTTCCGTGATATGTTCCAGATCTCAAAGGGAAGGCTGTCAGCTTTTCCCAAATTGAGAATGATATTTGCTGTGGGCTTTTCATAGATAGACTTTATGATGTTGAGGAATGTTCCTTCTATCCTTATACTTTGAAGAGTTTTTGTCAGGAACGGATGCTGAATTTTGTCAAATGCTTTTTCTGCTTCAATTCAGAGGACCATGTAGTTCTCTATTCTCTTATTGATCTGTTCTATCACATTTATCGATTTGCTAATGTTGAACCTCCCTTACAACCCAAGGAAAATCTCACTTGGTCATGATGAATAATCTTCTGAATGTGCTGTTGGATCCTTTTAGCTAGGATGTTGTTGAGAATCTTGGCATCCATATTCATAAGGGATATTGGTCTGAAATTCTCCTTTTGGATGGCGTCTTTGCCTGGTTTGGGGATCAGGGTAATGCTGGCTTCATAGCAATTGTCTGGAATTTTTCCTTCTGTTTATATTTTTGAAACAGTTTTCAGGAGAATAGGTATTATTTCCTTCTTGAATTTCCTTCTTCTTCTTTTTTTTTTTAAGATTTTAAAGAAACACAGCAAGAAAGGGAACACAAGGAGAGGGAATGGTAGCGGGAGAAGCAGGCTTCCCATCGAGGAGGAAGCCCAATGAGGGGCTTGATTTCAGAACCCTGGGATCATGACCTGAGCCGAAGGCAGACACTTAATGACTGAGCCACCCAGGTGCCCCCTCCTTGAATTTCTCATGCTAAAACCTATTACCATAGGTTAAATATGGCTTCTAATATCCCAGTTCAAGAGATCCTGTTAATCACAGCCTAGAGCCTGGTGACCAGTTATTCTGGAAATGTCACCAGTGGAAGACAGTCCCTGATATCCTGTTGAAAAGCATATTTCCTAACGCCCCTAACTGATGACGCTACTGAAAAACTAAAAGGTATGGAGATTTTAGTTTACATTTCATAGCAAAAAAAAAAAAAATGTTCTGCCTGACATATAGTCCTCTACAAATGGGAGAGTATTATGATCAAATTGATGAGGAAGAAAACCAACTGACTTTCATGTACATTGTTCCTAATGAAGATACAAATCAAGACTTCATAAAAACTAAATATGACATGGGGTGCCTGAGTGGCTCAGTGGATCAAAGACTCTGCCTTCGGCTCAAGTCATGATCTCAGGGTCCAGGGATTGAGCCCTTTATTGGGCTTTCTGCTCAACAGAGAGTCTGCTTCCCCATCTTTGCCTGTCTCTCTGCCTACTTGTGATCTTTCCCTCTGTCAAATAAATAAATGATAAAAAATAAATATGACAGCCTTCTTTCATCTCTTTCATTTCTTCATGCTGGCAATAACTTGGAAATCATGCTATCATTTCTATCTCCCAAGTCATCATTAACAGGGTTAATTTTTCAGATTATTTGATTTGTCATCAAAAGCTCAGTTCTAACTATTTTGCTGAGAAGTTTTGGTTCACCTATGGGTACTATTCTTTTATTAAAAAATCTGACAGAAATCCCAATCAATGGAATGGGAGCCTTACAATTCATTTAAAAACTCCAACTTTTATGGCTAGGATACCTAGTGCTTTGTTTTAAACTTTACCAGTTATAAATGTACATGCAAAAGAAGACACAAATACCTAGTTAAATCATAGTACATGTGGCCTCTCAACTTCTTATAATTACCTAAATTGAATCTGCCCACAACAATAAATAGATTTCACCAGCAGGACCCAACTGAGAATAATTTATTTTTTTTAAAGATTATTTATTTATTTGACAGAGAGAAACACAATGAGAGAGGTAACACAAGCAGAGGGAATGGTAGCAGGAGAAGCAGGCTTCCCGCAGAGCAGGGAGCCCGATGTGGGGCTCGATCCCAGGACCCTGGGATCATGACCTGAGCCAAAGGCAGATGCTTAATGACTGAGCCACCCAGGCGCCCAGTCAACTGTGAAAAATTTAGAAGAGCATTTTTTCAGTCTAGGATGTTTCTTTTCCATGTATATCGAAAATGTTAACCCCTTGGTTAAAAAAGAAAATGCATTAATTCCTTCACATGAATCCTTGAACAATATTGCATCAGTAGTAGTGTAGTTTCCCAAAAATATTTATCCATTTTTATCTTTTATTTTAATTTAATTTTATTTTTTCAGTGTACCAAGATTCATTGTTCATGCACCACACCCAGTGCTCCATGAAATACGTGCCCTCCATCGTCCTCACCACCGGACTCACCCAAGCTCCCATCACCTTTATTCCAAAATCCTATGTTTCTGTGTCCACAGTCTCTCATGATCCATCCCCCCCTCTGATTTCCCCCATTCACACTTCTTTTCCTTCTCCCAATGTCCTCCAAGTTTTCCTTGTAATCCACACTTAAGCAAGAACAAAAAATAATTGACTCCGTCCGATTGACTTATTTCACTCCACATTGTCTCTTCTAGTCCTGTCCATGTTGATACAAAAGTTGGGTATTCGTCTTTCGGATGGAGGCATAATTTTAAATTGTATATATGTACCATATAGTCTTTATCAACTCATCTACTGAAGGGCATTTTGGCTTTTCCCACAGTTTGGTGATTCTAGCCATCACTGCTATGAACATTGGGGTATATGTGGCCCTTCTTTGCACTACTTCAGTTTCCTTAGGGTAAATACCCAGTAGTGCAATTGCAGGGTCATCGGATAGCTCTATTTTTAATTTCTTCAGGAGTCTACATACAGTTTTCCTAAGCGGTTGCACCAACTTGCATTCCCAACAACAGTGTAAGAGGGTTTTCTTTTCTCCATATGCCCTTCAATACTTCTTGTATCCTGTCTTGTTGATTTTAGACGTTCTTAATGGTGTATGGTTTGCATCTCAGTATGGTTTTGATTTGAATCTCCCTGATGGTTAAAGATTATGAACATTTTTCCATGTGTCTGTATGTCTTCTTTGGAGAAGTGTCTGTTCATGTCTTCTGCCATTTTTTGATGTGATTATCGGTTTTGTGGGTGTTGAGTTTGAGTAGTTCTTTATAGATCTTAGATATCAGACCTTTGTCTGTAGTGTCATTTACAAATATCTTCTCCCATTCTGTGGGTTGCCTGTTTGTTTTGTTGACTGTTTCTGACGCTGTGCAGAAGCTTTTTATCTTGATGAATTTCCAAAAGTTCATTTTTGCTTTTGTTACTTTTTGGTTTTTTTACACACATATTTTTTATTACTCCTGAGCATTCATGTAAAAAAAAAATTGATAATATGGCTCAAACATATTTGGTTTCCAATTGAAATTATTCTGATTTACTTTTAAATCATAATTGTCAATTTTCCCCAAACATAATATTTTTTCTGTTATCATGAACATTGGTACTATAACTTTTCTTAAAATAGTGCTCCAGTATCATCTCCAGTATTTTTTTTCCAAGTCGTGAACATTCAATTGGCCCATTTTAAATTTGTCATCTTCTTAACTTTCAGAAGAATTCAGAAGGGATTTTAAAAACAACCAGTCCTCCTATCCCTTACTTTTTTTTTCCCAAATATGTTTATTTTATTTTTTCAGTGTTACAAGTTTAATTGTTTGTGCAACACACCCAGTGTTCCTTGCAATATGTGCCCTCCTCAATGCCCACCACCAGTCTCACCCAACCCCCTACCCCACCCCTCATAAACCCTCAGTTTGTTGCTCAGAGTCCACAGTCTCTCATGGTTCATCTCCCCCTCTGATTCCCCCATTCCCCTTCCCTACCTTCTCACAATACCCTACATGCTTTTATTTCTGCTCAGCAGTGAGACCATAAGATAATTGGTTCTCTTCGCTTGGTTTATTTCACTTCACATAATCTCTTCCAGTCCTGTCCATGTTGATAAAAAGTTGGATATTCGTCCTTTCTAATTGAGACATAATATCCCATTGTAAATATGTACCATATCTTCTTTATCCATTCATCTGTTGAAGGGCATTTTGGGTCTTTCTAAAGTTTGGCGATTGTCACAACTGCTGCTATGAAAATGGGGTACATATGGCCCTTCTTTGTAATGCATTGGATTCTTTGGGGTAAATACCCAGTAGTGCGATGGCAGGGTCATAGGGTAGCTCTATTTTTAAATTCTTGAGGAATCTCCACACTGTTTTCCAAAGTGGCTGCACCAGCTTGCAATCCCACCAACAGTGTAAGAGGGTGCCCCTTTCTCCACACCATCTCCAACATTTGTTGTTTACTGTCCTCTTGATTTTGGCCATTCTAACTGGTGTAAGGTGGTATCTCAGTGTTGTTTTGATTGGAATCTCCCTGATGGCTAAAGATGATGAACATTTTTTCCTGTGTCTGTTAGCCATTTGTATGTCTTCTTTGGAAAAGTGTCTGTTCTTTTCTTCTGCCCATTCTTTGATGTGATTATCAGTTTTGTGAGTGTTGAGTTTGAGGAGTTCTTTATAGATCTTAGATAGCAGACCTTTGTCTGTAGTGTCATTTGCGAATATCTTATCCCATTTGTTTTGTTGACTGTTTCCTTCACTGTGCAGAATATTTTATCTTGATGAAGTCCCAAAAGTTCAATTTCTCTTTTGTTTCCTTTGTCTTTGGAGACATATCCTGAATGAAGTTTCTGTGGCTGATGTCCAAGAGGTTACTGCATATGTTCTCCTCTAGGATTTTGATAGATTCCTGCCTCACGTTGAGGTCTTTTATCCATTACGAGTTTATCTTGATGTATGGTATAAGAGAATGGTCAAGTTTCATTCTTCTACATATAGCTGTCCAGGTTTCCCAGCACCATTTATTGAAGAGTCTCTCTTTTTTCCACTGGATATTTTTTCCTGTTTTGTCAAAGATTATTTGACCATAGAGTAGCTGGTCCATATCTGGGCTCTCTATTCTGTTACACTGGTCTATGTGTCTTTTTATTAGCCATTACCAAGCTGTATTGGTGATCACAGTAAAGTTTGTAGTAAAGCTTGAAATCAAGCAATGTGATGCCCCCAGCTTCGTTTTTCTTTTTCAGCATTTCCTTTGCAATCAGGGTCTTTTCTGGTTCCATACACATTTTAGGATTGTTTGTTCCAGCCCTTTGAAAAAAGCTGGTGGAATTTTGATCAGCATTGCATTGAAAGTATAGATTGCTCTGGGCAGTATAGACATTTTAACAGTATTTATTCTTCTGATCCATGAACATGGAATGCTTTTCCAACTTTTTGTGTCTTCTTCAATTTCTTTCATGAGTATTCTGTAGTTCCTTGAGCACAGATCCATTACCTCTTTGGTTAAGTTTATTCCCAGGTCGTTTATTGTTCCTGGTGAATTTTTGTATGCGTTCTAGTTATTTAGGGTGTAGTCTTTTGGGTTTTCCATACAAAGTATCATTCCATCTGAGAAGAGAGTTTGACTTCTTCATTTCCAGTCTGTATGATTTTTATTTCTTTGTTTATCTATTTTTGTCTCATTGCTGTCACTATGTCTTCTCGAATTCTGTTGAACAATAAAGGTTAGAGTGGGCATCCTTCTGGTCCTGATTTCCAAGGGAAAGTTGTCAACATTTCCCCGTTGGAAATGATATTTGCTTTTCATAGATAGATTTTAAGAAGTTGAGGAATTCTATCCCTTCCCTTAGAAGGGTTTTAATCAGGAACAGATGTTCTATTTTGCCAAATGCTTTCTCTGCATCAATTGAGAGAACCATGTGATTCTTCTCACTTTTATCCTTGATTTATTCTATCACATTGATTGACTTGCGAATGCTGAGCCACCCTTGCATCCCTCAAATAAATCCCACCTGGTCATCACAGATAATCTATTAACTAGGATCTTTTTGAAAATCTTGGCATCCATATTCATCAGGGTTATTCGTATGTAATTCTCCATTTGGATGGGTTTTTTGCCTGGTTTGGGTATTTGCATAATGCTGGCTTCATAGAAACAGTCTGGAATTTTTCCTTCTGTTTCTATTTTTTGAAAAATTTTCCAGAGAATAGGTATTATATCTTCCTTGAATGTTTGGTAGAATTCAACAGGGAATCCATCAGGTCCTGGTCTCTGGTGTTTTGAAAGGTTTTTGATCACTGCTTCGATCTTGTTATGAGATATTTGTCTATTCAGGTTCTCAATTTCTTCCTGTTTCGGTCTCAGAAGAACATGAGTTAACAGGAAAGCATACATTTCTTCTAGGTTGTTAAACTTATTGGCATTTAGCTGTTGATAATAATTTTTGATGATTGTTTCTATTTCCATTGGATTAGTCATCGTCTCGCCGTTTTCATTCATAATTTTGTTAAATGGGTTCCTCTCTCTTCTATTGGATTAGTTTTAACAGTGGCTTATCAATATTACTGATCCTTTCAAAATACCAACTTCTGGAATCTTTGATACATTCTACTGTTTCTCTTCTTTCTAACTCATTGATCTCTGCTCTAATCTTGATTATTTCCCTTCCTTTGCATTAGGTTGGCTTAATTTGTTGTTGATTTTCCAGTTCTTTAAGATGTAAAGAGAGCTAGTGTATTCTGTATTTTTTCAATTTTTTGAGTGAGGCTTGGATGGTATTTATTTCCTGCTTACAACCGCCTTTGACATGTCTCATATTTTTTTGGATTGATGTGTCTTCATTTTCATTGGTCTCCATGAATTTTTATGTTCATCTTTGATTTCCTGGTTGATGCCAGCATTCTTGAGCAGGTTGATCTTTAGCCTCTAAGTTTTTGAACTCCTTCCAAACTTTTTCTTGTGGCTGAGTTCCAGTTTCAAAGCATTGTGGTCTGAGAATATTCAGGGAATCACCTCAATCTTTGGTATTGGTTGAGTCCTGATTTGTGAACCAGTATGTGGTCTATTCTGGAGAAAGTTCCATGTGCACTTGAGAAGAATGTGTATTCTGTTTTTTTTAGGGTAGAATGATCTAAATATATATATGAACTCCTTCTGACCCAATGTGTCACTCAAAGCTCTTGTTTCTTTATTCATTTTCTGTTTAGATGATGTACTGTTACTGAGAGTGGCGTGTTAGGACATCCTACTATTAGTGTATTCATATGAATATGACTCTTTTTTTTATTAACAGTTGGCATATGTAGTTGGGTGCTCCTATATTGGGGGCATAAATGTTTACAATTGTTAGATCTGCATGGAGGACAGACCCTTTCAGAATGATGTAGTGTCCTTCTGTATCTCTGACCATAGTCGTCAGCTTAAAATCTAATTTATCTGATAGGAGAATTGCTACCCCAGCTTTCTTTTGATGCCCATTACCATGAAAGATAGTTTTCCAGCCTTTCACTTTCAGTCTGGATGTATCTTTTGGTTCCAAATGAGTCTCTTGTAGACAGCATATGGAAGGATCCTGTCGTTTTATCCATTCTGTAACCCTGTGTCATTTTATAGGAGCATTTTGGCCATTCATGTTGAGAGTGATTACTGACAGATAAATTTTTATTGACATCATGTTGCCTGTGATGTCTTTGTTTCTATAGACTCTAAATTTCTGTTCTATGTCACTCATGAGTTCTTTCTACTTTTATATAACCTCCTTTAATGAGGTTGTCTTGGTGGTCACATACTCTTGCCTGTCTTGGAGGCTCTTTATCTCTCCATCCATTTTGAATGTCAGCCTTGCTGGATAAAGTATTCTTGGCTGCATGTTCTTCTCATTTAGTGCCCTGAATATGTCTTGCCAGACCTTTCTGGCTTGCCAGATATCTTTGGACAAGTTTGACATTATTCTAATGGGTCCTCCTCCGTATGTAAAGTATCTTTTTCCCCTCCCTGACCTCAGGACCTCTTGTCTAAAATTATAATTTGTACATTTCACAATTATGTGTCAGGGGTCTTTCTACACTAATTGATCTTGAGGGGTATCCTTTCTTCCTCTTGGACACAAAAACTTGTTCCATTCCCCAGATTGGGGAAATTTTCATTCAGAGTTTGGTCAGCTATATCTTCTAGTCTTTTGCCTTTCTCTATCCCCTCTGGGATTTCAAAAATTCTGACATTGGTATGTTTCATGGCATCATTTATATCGCTAAGGCTGTTCTAATGGATCCTGAGACGTTTGCTCCAGCTCTTCTCCTGACCTTTGTTCTCAACCATCTTGTCCTCTAGATCACTAATTCTATTCTCCGTGTCCATAACTCTAGATCTTCGTCTACTTCAATTTGATTGAATATCACTTATAGCATTTTTAACATCTGCTTTACTGATTCTCAATCTGACTTTAGAGATTCTATGTTGTCATTAATGTTTTCCTCCATCTAGCCATTTCCTGGATAATTGTCAACCTGAAATCCCCTTCTGATATATTGAATATGTTCGTATCCAATAGTTTGAGGGATTGGGTGCAATCTCTGGGATTTTCCTCTGTTGGGTGTTCCTCCTCCTCGTAATTTTCATGAGAAGTGGATGAGAGGATATATAGCTGGATATTTCACCCATGATCCAGGCAGTGTGCACCCTGGAAGGTTTTGGAGCAGGTGGGTCTCACCACCAAAAAAAAAGACTATGGAGAAAAGAAGATAGAGAGAAAGAGAAATAGGAAAAATCCCAGCCACAATGGGCCCCACAAATTAGATTTATAAGATATATAAACAAACATGATCATAAATGAAGACTGACAAAGTAAATGAGAAGAAATAAATGAACCCTGTCAGAAAGAACCCCAATAATAAGATTTATATTAATCCAGAACAAAAGCAAATACATAAAACACTGACTGGATAAGAGGGGAGGGAGGTTATAACTCCTTGCAGGTGAGGAAGGTTATTTCAGGTCTTCCTGGGTTTTTCATTTTATTAAGCCTCTAGTTGTAATTTTAAGTCGTTAAAAAAAAAAAAAAGTGAGACCGAGTGAAGAAAAAATACAGAAAAGAAATAAAATAAAAGTATTTGGCTAACAATGTTCATAGCAGCAATGAGCACAATCGCCAAAGTGTGGAAAGAACCAAAATGCCCTTCAACAGATGAATGGATAAAGAAGATATGGTACATATACACAATGGATGCCTTCATTAGACTCAATATGATGCCTTCATTAGAAAGGACGAATATCCAACTTTTGTATCAACATGGATGGGACTGGAAGAGATTATGCAGAGTGAAATAAGTCAAGCAGAGAGAGCCAATTACCTTATGGTCTCACTTTCATGCTGAGCATAAAGAAAAACATGGAGGGCATTTTAAGAAAGGGAAGGGAAATGGGGGGAAATCAGAGGGTGAGATGAACCATGAAAGACTGTGGACTCTGAACAATAAACTGAGGGTTTTGGAGGGGAGGGGGTTGGGGGTTGGGCGAGCCTGGTGGTGGGTGTAAAGGAGGACACATAGAGCATGGAGCACTGGGTGTGGTGCATCTGCAATTAATCCTGTAACATTGAAAAAATAAAATAAACATATTTGGAGAATATTAAACAAAAAAAATATTAAAAATATTTGGGGAAAAATAAAAAAATAAAGTGATAAAAGCTATATCTAAACAAAAAAGAAATAAGAAAGAAAAAAAAACTCGAATCTATGAAATATACAGGCTTGAGGGTATTATCAGGAGCTTAATATATTGATTTCTTCTGATGGTGGGTATTTAAAATTTTATGGGGACCCTTTGGTTATTTTCCTTTTGTTTTTTGACTTACCTTCTGGGTTAGGGGCCTGTCCCATTTTTTTCCAGTCAATCTTGCTTATTTTGAATCACCCTACCCCCCAATAAGGGAGTATGCTCTATGGAAACCAGTTTCTCAGTCTTTCACTGTCTGAAGGTTTTTGGCCTTGTGTAGCTTTTTCACCTTTTCGGAGAGTCCAAGCAAGGAATCTGCCTGTAGCCAGACCTCAACATCACAGTGAAGTGTTAGTCTGTTCCCCTCTGTGTGGTCCACAACACACACTCCCCTCCACAAAGTTCTGCTCACATCTCAGCCCATCACAGGTGGTGCGCACCCACAGACACCCTTCAGTGGCCCAACAAGGGCCTGGCAAGACTCAGCAGGCACACAGGACCAAAGCCATGAGCTATATTGGTTGCTGCTGCTGTGGAGACTGCTCTCTGGCTCCAAGCCCATGCAGGTTGTGCTCAGACTCCTGCCAGAGATTATGCTGCTGTGTTCTCTCCAGCACAGGCTGGGAGTGCCCAGACCCTGCAGCAGCCTGCAAGTGTCTTGTGGTCCTAGAGTCCACTGGCTAGGGCTTTCAATCTGGCTCTTAGGAGTTTGTGGGGGTGCACACAGTCCAGGGAGTGCTACACACAGAGAAAAGCTGCAGAATCCTGGACCACACTAGACTCTCTAAGGCACTTCCAGGGGCACACGCCACCCATGAAACAGTGAAAGGAGTGGACAGCTGCATATTCATGAACCGTGGACTGGATCCCCCGCCAGTCTCTATTTGAGGGGAATGATGTCCTTCCTGGGAATGGAGGGTTAGGCCCATGCCCTGGACCACCCACTTTCACTAGTTGCTCCTCAGAACCCTTTGCTCTTTTTAGGTGTTTTTAACTGGAGTCTAAGTTAATGCTGGTGCTCAATCACCAGACACTTTCCTTTGGGGTATTACTGTCCTTGGATCACTTCTGGTGGCTCCCTCCCTCTTTTATTTATCCTCCAATACAGGTTCCAGTGTTCCCACTTTGCTTTACGTCTCCACTGCTGTCTTCTGCTCCATGGAGTTCCAGAAGTGAAAAATCTTGCTCCTCAGGTTGATTTCATGGGTGTTCAAATTCTTCTGGTAGATATACAACTCACTTTAGGGGACAGGTTGCAACAAGTCTCCTACTTCTCCGCCATCTTGCCCCCCTCCTAGACCACCTTTGAATGAGTTTATTACCTATTCCCTATACTTCTCCAGTAAGCTATGCATTTGTTTTTATGCCACTATCAAGTTTTGATTATTAAAACTTAGTGATATGGATTGAAATCATAAAGATACTTCTGGTTTTGTTCTTCTATCTCAGGATTACTTTGGGTATTTGATGTCTTTTTTTGGTTTGGTAAATATTTTAGGATTAATTTTTTAACTATACTGAAATTAAATAAAAAATGCATATAAAAAGAATAATCAGAGATACATACAAAGATTTATGTAAGATATTCATTCCTATGGCCTAATTTTTACTTTATTTCTGTGAAAGACACCTTTGTAAGTTAGCTGACAATGGGTTTGAATCTGTAGATTGTGTTGATAAGAGTGAATATTTCAATGTTACTCCCAATAATTACCATAAAATATCTTTCTCTTTTTTATGTCTTCTTTAATTTTTTTCAAAGTTTTATACTTTTCAGGGTTCAAAACTTCTGTCTCTATACTTTATATATTCTTGTGCACTTTCTTCTTTTTTAAAGAGAAGATTTTTAAAAAAATTTTTTTTTTTTATTTGAGAGAGAAAGTGAGCATGAGTGATGAGTAGGACAGAGGGGGAGAAGCTCAAGTAGACTCTTCACCTATCTTGAAGCCCAATGCAGGAATTGATCTCACAACCATTAGATCATGACCCAAACCAAAATCAAGAGTCAGACATCTAACTAAATGAGGCCCTTAGGCACAACATCCTTTAAGTCTTATATTACTGTCTTGCACTAGAAAAAGTAATACCTCTTCTAATCTTTAATGCATGTCATCAAGAGAGAAATGACAACCTGCTAGGTATTCCAAAGTCTTTCCAAATTTTTTTTTTTAATATATGCATAAGCTACAGTTCTTGTTTCCTTTTTTCAGAGGAATTAAGATTTAATGCCTTCTCTTGAACATGTTAAGTAAGACAGGAGCTGGAAATCTCCCATTTGCTTTCCCATCTGTGGTGCTGAATGCCTAGGTTTGTGTCCTTCATCTTAATCCCAAGAATTGGGTCATGATTCTGTATGACTGGTGCTCACCTGTCATCTGCAAAATTCACTGATTTTGCCCTGCGAGACATGTACAGGGAGTTGGCCACAAGACAGAATGTGTGTATGGATGACATATGTAGAGCGTGGAGGGTGCCCATGAGTCAAATGAAGGATATTCATTTAACGTGTACCAACTGGCCCATGTTTGTGCTTCATGATGGAGGTTTTGGTGTGATTAATAAGATCCATCGTCTTTTGATGCATTCTGAACCTTTCTAACTCTGTTTTCAGCCTTTTCCTACTGTTCATTTGTGGAGATCACCTCAGCATTCTGAGTGGGGTGAGAAGAGAGTCTCTTTAGGTGTTTACCACATATGGGTACTTATTCATACACTTTTACTTCTCAGATCTCACTTGACACTTACCTGTGCTGCCATGGGGAAGCAGTACCATGGAGAAAGTGAAGCTGGTTCATTTTACCTCTTCAGTGCATTCCATGTTGGGTATTTTGCTCAAATGATGTGCTTAAATTTCTCCCCTGGGTTCCCATGATCCAACAAAGGCATTCTTTTCTATTGTCTATAGGTAAGTATAAAATATGGTGTTCTTTGGTGGTAAAATTATATAATACTTCTAATTTATGATTTGTTAACATCACTCAATTATACAATTCTTTTTTTTAAATTATACAATTCTTAAAAATGAATTGTGTATAGTAACCAAGAGATAAGTGGGAAGAAGGACATTTTACTTACATTACTACTGAACACTATATATTGGTTAATTTTGAATTGAGAATCATTTTGACTTCGATGAAGAATCGTGAGTTTTGTTATGCAATTAATCAATTTTTATGGATATAGATTAATTTTAAAGATTATTCATTTTTACATTGTGACAGTATTGTATGTCATTTGGAAAATATGTTAAGTTAAACATATGTAAGTAAAAACATACCAAGATACCATTTATGTTGATATATATAATTCTTGCATTTGCATAATGTAAAATCCTAGGAAAATGCAAATAAAATACATGAAAAATGAGTTAATTCCCCCTATGGGATAGAAAATAGGAGTGGAGATGAAGAATGAAATTTAAGTTTTGTTTTGTTTTTTTTTCTATTTTTGTATATCTTAAATAGTTTGTATTGTGTAAGGAATGGTATCTTGCTTATAACAAATATTTTGATTTATAAAAAATCAAAATAAGTTAGCACATGAGGTGATGAGCACTGGGTATTACCTGCAACTGATGAATCACTGAACCCTAAATCAGTAACTGTATGTTGATTAATTTAATTTAAATTAAAATATATTTCCGTATATAGCTGTCCAATTTTCCAAGCACTATTTATTGAAGAGAATGTCTTTATTCCGTTGAACATTTTTTTCCTGCTTTGTTGAAGGTTTATAGACCATAGAGTTCAGAGTCAATATCTGGGCTCTCTATCCTAGACCTTTTTCTATGTGTCTGTTTTTGTGCCAGTATCATTCTGTCTTGGTGATCACAGCTTTGTAATAAAGTTTGAAATCAGGCAACATTATGCCCCCAGCTTTGTTTCTCCTTTTTAACATGTCCTTGACAATTCAGGGTCATTTCTGATTTCATATAAATTTTAGGATTGTTTGTTCCAGCACTTTAAAAATGCTATTGGTATTTTGATCAGGAAAACATTGTGGAGGTTCCTCAAAAAATAAAAAATAGGGACGCCTAGATGGTTCAGTGGGTTAAAGCCTCTGCCTTCAGCTCAGGTCATGATCCCAGGGTGGTGGGATCAAGCCCCTTGTAGGGACTCTGCTCTCAGGGAAACTGCTTTCCCCCTTCTCTCTCTGCTGCCTCTCTGCCTACTTGTGGTTTCTCTCCTCTCTGTCAAATAAATAAATAAAATCTTTAAAAAAATTAAAAATAGAGCTACCCAGTAATTGCACTACTTGCTGTAGGGTAATTGTAGTGAAATGAAGGGCCATATGCACCCCAATGCTCATAGCAACAATGTCCAAAATAGCCAAACTGTGGAAAGAGCCAAGATGTCCTTCAACAGATGAACGGATAAAGAAGATGTATTCCATATACACAATGGAATATTACATAACCATCAGAAAGGATGAATACCCAACTTTTGCACCAACTTGGATGGGACTGAAGGAGATTATCCGAAGAGAATTACATCAAGCAGGGAATGCCAATTATCATATGTTTTCACATTATTTGTGGAACATAAGGAATAGCATGGAGGGCATTAGGAGAAGGAAAGGAAAAATGAAGGGGGGCAAATTAGAGTGAGAGATGAACCATGAGAGACCATGGACTTTAGGAAACAACCTGAGGGTTTTAGAAATGGAGTTTATGGGGAGATAGGTGAGCCCAGTGAAGAGTATTAAGGAGGGCACAGATTGCATAGAGCATGGGGTGTTATACACAACCAATGAATCATGGAACACGATACCAAAAACGAATGATGTACAATATGGTGTCTAACATAATATAATAAAATGAAAAAAAATTAAAACAAAAAGTAAAAAATAAAAATAATTAAAATAAAGAGGAAAATTAAAAGTTACAGCTAATCAGTTTTGTTCAGATATGAAATTATGAATTAAAATCAATCCATTACCTGACAATGTAAAGTTTCACAAAAGTCTTTTAACAGTTTTGTTTGTAATTAGTCCTCATGACAGGTAACCCTACTGGGAAAAAATATTCCAATTTGGATGTAATTCTTTGCAATTTCTATTTAAATTTGGCTGTGATGACAACATGAGACAGCATCATTGGTTAATTATCTCTCATTCTAATTAGTCAATTTTAATCATGCAAAACAATGCAAGACCCATATAAAGTACCCTTTGAAACTGTGTTTCCCAGTGGAGAAAAAACTGTCATTCAGCACCACATTGGAAACCAGAGCAATAGTAATGTTAAGCAGGATTTATTGTCCTGTTGGATAAAAACTCTAGCTTTTCTACTCTTATTCCTTTGTGAGAATGTGTCCTTTAATAGCCTTATTTTTACTGATAAGTTTCACAGTGATTTAAATTACTGGCTGTCTTGTAAAATTAGAGAAACTCGATTTGTATTAGGTAAGTGAATTTTTTTCTTTCTTTCTTTTTTTTAAAGATTTTATTTATTTATTTGACCAGAGAGAGAGAGATCACAAGTAGGTAGAGAGGCAGGCAGAGAGAGAGGGGAAAGCAGGCTCCCTGCTGAGCAGAGAGCTCGATGTGGGGATCAATTTCAGGACCCTGAGATCATGAACTGAGCTGAAGGCAGAGGCTTTAACCCACTGAGCCACCCAGGCACCCCATGGTAAGTGAATTTCTTAAAACCACTATGCATCTACTATAAACTTCCCAGTATTATCCCAGGGCTTGTGATATGTTTAAGCAGGTAAATTTATTTCACTTTCTTTTTTTTTTTTTAATTCACTTTCTTGCATTCCAATTTACTTTAGGAAAATAATGTATTTTAGCTGTTATTAACTTTTAAATACGTATTTTTTTAAGGTTTTATTTATTTATTTGACACATATATATAGAGAGAGATCACAAGTAAGCAAATAGGCAGGCATAGAGAAAAGGGGAAGCAGGCTCCCTGCTGATCAGAGAGCCAGATGCAGGGCTCAATCCCAGGACCCTAAGATCATGACCTAAGCCGAAGGCAGAGCCTTTAACCCACTGAGCCACCCAGGTGCCCCTAAAATAAGTATTTTAATTTTGATTATTAATCACATAGTAGGCATGTGTCCTTATTGAAGGAAAATAACTAAACCATAAGTAATAAATAAATACTCCTAGGATTTTAACTTTAAAAAATAAAGCTCATATATTATCTTCTTAAAATTTTGCATAAATGTTAGTGATTTATTGTAACTCTGATTATATTGACATTGTATGCTATTGTCATATAGTTGTCACAGAAAAAATACAAAGAAAAATTTTAGTTCTACAAATCCTACCTTCCCAATTACCTATGCTATAATAGGATAGAGAAAAGTAGAGGAAGAAATAATCTCCCAGATATTCCTACTGATTTCAAATTATAAGAAAGACTGCCAACTATGGAAAATAAACTGAGGGTTGCTGGAGGGGTAGTGGGTGAGGGGATTGGATAAATTGGTGATGGGTATTACGGAGGGAAATTGGGATGAGAACTTGTTGTATATAAGTGATTAATCACTAAATTCTACTCCTAAATCTAATATTACACTATATATTAACTAAGGAGAATTTAAGAAAATTTTAAGTAAATTGTAAATGAAGTGATTTTAAATAAAATTTTGAAAAAAACATAAAAATATTTTTTATTTTATTTATTTATTTATTTATTTATTTATTTATTTATTTATTTATTTATTTTAGAAACAAGACATACTAATACACCTAAGTCCTTATTTGGCTCTAAGAAGAATTCGCATGAAAATGAATCCATATGGCAGGTACAGAACGTACTGTAACAGCACCAGAGAGGTCTCCTCTCTGCTCTACAGAGCCTCAGTGTTTCCATACATACATGTGACTTTAGTAGTAAAACCAGAGTCCAGGAAAAAAGGAACCCTTGAGGGGCTTTAAAATTAGAAAATCTTAATTTTTTTTTAAAAAAATTTTAATAAATAAAATTAAGCAAATTTCTGAGAATAGTTAAACAAATTACTCTCTTCTAAGATGCAAATATTCTGGTATTATAACCTAATCAATCAAATAAAAATGAATATGTGAGGGAGTATTTGTTATTTTTTGAATACACTTTGGCCTATCACATGAAAGATTATTCTAATCCGTTTTAATGAATATCTTAATATAATTTTTTTCTACAGGCATTGAAGAAATTATAGTTTGCAAGATATGCTCTACCCCAGGAATAACTTCATAATCAGTGAATAACAGAACCAACAAAAGGACAGATTCTGAAGATTCAAGAAAATCGTTCTTATATTTTCCTCCCCCAAAAACTCATCATGCCTGACAAATTAACCAATGTGACCCTAATAACAAGATTTTTGCTGATAGGATTCCCTGATGATCAGGTGCTACAGAGACTTTATGCAGCATTCTTCTCCCTGGTTTACCTGGCAGCACTGATGGGGAACCTCCTCATTATCACCCTCACCACCATTGACCAGAATCTCCAAACCCCCATGTACTTCCTCCTGAAAAATTTGTCTTTGATTGATATCTGTTACATCTCTGTCACTGTCCCCAAATCTGTCATGAACAGTCTGACCAACAACCATACCATCTCCTTTGTGGGATGTGCCTCACAGGTTTTCCTTGTCATTTTCTTGGCTGGCACAGAGTTTGCCC
>CM053607.1:127190684-127222749 GCA_028646535.1 Procyon lotor | reverse complement strand
TGTGTGTGTGTGTGTGTGTGTGTGTGTTTTGGGTAAACACCTAGAAGTTTGAATGCTGGATGGTAGGGTAGTTTTATTTTAAAATTTTTGAGAAACCTCCACACTATTTTCCAAAGAGGCTTCACCAGTCTGCATTCCTAGCAACAGCAAACGATGACTCTCCTTTCTCCACATCCTCATGAGCACCTGCCGTTTCCTGTGTTGTTAAATCTTGCCATTCTGACTCATGTGATGTGATCTCTCATTGCAGTTTTGATTTGCACTTCACTGATGATGGGGGGTGTTCAGCATTTTTGTTTATTTATTTGTTTATCTATTGTACATCTGTATGTTCTCTTTGGAAAAAATGTCCATTCTTGTATTTTGTCCATTTTTAACTTGATTATTTGCATTTATGATGTTGAGTTTCATAAGTTGTTTACATAAGTTGTTGTATCCTTGCAAACAAGGATACTAATCCTTCATCAGAGTTGTCACTTACAAATATCTTCTCTCATTCCATAGATTGCTTTTTATTTTTGTTGACTGTTTCCTCTGCTGTGCATAATCTTTTATTTGGATGAAGTTCCAATAGTTTATTTTTTATTTTATTTCCCTTGCTTCAAGAGACATATTTAGTATGAAGTTGCTACAGCTGATGTCAAAAACTTTGCTACCTGTGTTCTTCTCCAGGATTTTAGTGGATTCCTGTCTCACATTTACATCTAGCAACCATTTTGAATTGTGTGTGTGTGTGTGTGTGTGTGTGTGTGTGTGTGTGTGTGTGAGTTATATGCCTATGGCCCAGTTTAATTCTTATTCATGTTGCTGTCCAGTTTTCCTAATATGATTTGTTGAAGTGACTGTTTCCCATTGGATATTCTTTCCTGCTTTGTCAGATATTAATTGACCATATGCTTATGTGTTCATTTACTGGTTTTCTGTTCTGTTCCACTGATATATGTGTTTGTTTTTGTGCCAGTACTATACTGTCTTAATCACAACAGCTTTGTATTATAACTTGAAGTCTGGAATTGTGATGCCTCCAATTTTGCATTTCTTTTTCAAGATTGCTTTGTCTATTTAGTGTCCTTCTTGATTTCATAAAAACAGTAGGATTGTTTATTCTAGTTTTCTGAAAAATGTTGGTGGTATTTTGGTAGGGATTACATTAAGTGTGTAGATTGTTTTGGTTCATATAGACGTTTTAAAAATATTTTTCCTACAATCCATGGACATGGAACATTTTTATATTTCTTTATGTCATATCAATTTCTTTGATTTGTGTTTTATAGTTTTCAGAGTATAAACCTTTTATCAGAGGAATACATTTATACCTAGGTATCATGGTTTGGAGGGCAATTTTAATTGTGATTTTTTTTACTTGATTTCTCTTTCTGATGGTTCATTATTGTTGTATAGAAATGTAACAGATTTTGCATGTTCATTTTGTACCCTGAGACATTAACGATTTTGTGTAACATTTTGAGCAATTTTTTGGTAGTCTTTCAGGTTTTCTACAGAGATTTTCATATTGTCTACAAATCGTGAACATTGGTCTTCTTTGCCAATTCAGTTGTCTTTTATTTCTTTTTTGTTGTCTGATTGCCAAAGATAGGAATTCCAGTATTATGTTAAATAACATTGGTGAGAGCGGATATACCTGCCTTCTTTCTGACTGTAGAGGAGCAGTTGTCTGCTTTACTTCATTAAGGACGATATTAGCTGTGCAATTTCTAAAAATCACCTTTAAGATGTTGAGGTATGTTTCCTCTATCCCACATTGCAGAGAGTTTATATCCTGAATGGATGTTGGACCTTGTCAAATGCTTCTTCTGCATCTATTGAGAGGATTATCTAGATGGGTTTTTTTATCCTTCTTTTATTAATGTGGTGTTTCACATTGATTGAGTTGTGAATATGGAATAACACATACATCCTATTCATGGCTTAGTAGTATGTCTTTTGTTTTGTTTTTAAGATTTTATTTATTTATTTATTTGAAAGAAGGGGAGAGTGAGCACAATCAGGGGAGATGCAGAGGGAGAGGGAGAAGCAGGCTCCTCACAGAGCAGGGAGCCAGAAAAAGAGCTGAAGGTAGATGCTAAACTGACTGAGCCACCCAGATGCCCCTGTAATATGTTTTTTAACCTCCACATATGTGTGTTTTTTCCATTTTTTTCCTAGTGTTGACTTCTAGTTTCATAGTGTGTGGTCAGAAATGTTATATGGTAAGATTTAAATATTTTATATTTGTTGAGGTCATTTATGTAACTTAATATGGAATATATTTTGGAGAATGTTCCATGTGCACATGAAAAGAATCTGAATTCTGATGTTTTAGGATAGAATATTCTGAATATATCTGTTAAGTCAATCTGGTCCAGTATGTCATTTAAGGCAGTTCGTTCCTTGATGTTTTTTTTTGCTTAGATGATCTGTCCATTGATGTAATTGTGACATTAAAATCCTCTACTATTATTTTGTTATTATCAAGTAGTCCCATTAGTTTTGTTATAAATTGTTTTATACGTGCCCTCCTCAATACCCACCCCAGGCTCACCTAAGCCCCCCACGCCCCCCAAACCCTCAGTTTGTTTCTCAGTGTCCACAGTCTATCATGGTTCATTGAGGAGGGCACATATTGCATGGAGCACTGGGTGTGGTGCATGAACAATAAAGCTTATAACACGGAAAAAATAAAATAAACATTTTTGGGAAAAAAATTTAAAAAATAAATTGTTTTATATATTTGGGTGCTCCTATGTTGGGGTCATAAATATTTATAATGAGACCTTCTTGTAGGATTGTCCCTTTTATGATTATGTAGTATTCTTTTTTGTCTCTTCTTAGAGTCATTTATTAAAGTTTAATTTTCCAGGCTTTTGAAAAAATCCAGTGGAATTTTGATCGGGATGGCATTGAAAGTATAGATTGCTCTGGGCAGTATAGACATTTTCACAATGTTTATTCTTCTGATCCAGGAATATGGAATGCTTTTCCACATTTTTGTGTCTTCTTCAATTTCTTTCATGAGTGTTCTGTAGTTTCTCAAGTACAGATCCTTCACCTCTTTGGTTAGGTTTATTCCCAGGTATCTTATGGTTTTTGGTACTATCGTAAATGGAATAGATTCTCTAATTTCTCCTTCCACAATTTAATTGTTAGGGTATAGGAAAGCAACTGATTTCTGTGCATTGATGTTGTATCCTGCCACATACTGAATTGCTGTATGAGATCTAGTAGTTTGGCGGTGGAGTATTTTGGGTTTTCCATATAGAGTAACATGTCGTCTGCGAAGAGAGAAAGTTTGACTTCTTCATTGCCAATTTGAATACTTTCATTTCTTTTTGTTGTCTGATTGCTGTCGATAGGACATCTAGCACTATGTTGAACAAGAGTGGTGAGAGTGGGCATCCTTGTACTGTTCCTGATCTCAAAGGGAAGGCTGTCAGTTTTCCCCATTGAGAATGGTATTTGCTGTGAGCTTTTCATAGATAGACTTGATGATGTTGAGGAATGTTCCTTCTATCCCTATACTTTGAAGAGTTTTAATCAGGAACAGAAACTGAATTTTGTCAAATGCTCTTTCTGCATCAATTGAGAGGACCATGTGTTTCTTCTCGCCTCTCTTATTGATTTGCTCTATCATATTGATTGATTTGTGAATGTTGAACCACGCTTGCATTCCAGGGATAAATCCCACTTGGCCGTGATGAATAACCATTTTAATGTGCTGTTGGATCCTATTAGCTAGCATCTACTTGAGAATCTTTGTATCCATATTCATCAAGGATATTGATCTGAAATTTTCCATTTGGATGGGGATTTTGCCTGGTTTGGGGATCAGGGTAATGCGGGCTTAATAGAAAGAGTCTGGAAGTTTTCCTTCTTTTTTCTATTTTTTGAAACAGTTTCAGGAGAATAGGTATGATTTCTTCCTTGAAGGTTTGGTAGAATTCCCAAGGGAATCCGTCTGGTCCTGGACTCTTGTTTTTTGGGAGGTTATTGATCACTGCTTCAATCTCATTACTAGACATTGGTCTATTCAGGTTGTCAATTTCTTCCTGTTTCAGTTTTGGAAGATTATGGGTTTTCAGGAATGCATCCATTTTTTCTAGGTTGTTTAACTCATTGGCATACAGTTGTTGATAATAATTTCTTTTTTTTTAATTTTTATTAACATATAATATATTATTTTCCCCAGCATACATTTCTGTGAATTGTCAGGCTTACACATTTCACAGCACTTAACAGCACATTCCCTCCCCAATGTCCACACCCCAGCCACCCTATCCCTAACCCCCCACCTCCCAACCACCCTTAGTTCATTTTTTGAGTCTGGAAGTCTCTTATGATTTGACTCCCTCGCCATCCCTTTCTGTTTCATTTTTCACCCCCACCCCCACAAGCTCCCATCTTGCCTCTCAAATTCTTCATATCAGAGAGATCATGTGATACTTGTCTTTCTCTGACTGACTTATTTCGCTTAGCATAATACCCTCCAGTTCCATCCACGTCGTTGCAAATGGCCAGATTTCATGTGTCTTGATGGCTGCATAGTATTCCATTGTATATATATACCACTTCTTCTTTATCCATTCATCTATTGATGGGCATCTAGGGTCTTTCCATAGTTTGGCTATTGTGGACACTGCTGCTATAAACATTTGGGTGAACATGCCCCTTCGGATCACATTTGTATCTTTAGGGAAATACTCAGTAGTGCGATTGATGGGTCGTAGGGTAGCTCTACTTTCAACTTTTTGAGGAACCTCCATAGTGTTTTCCAGAGTGGCTGTAACAGCTTGCATTCCCACCAACAGTGTAGGAGGGTTCCCCTTACTCCACATCCTCGCCAACATCTGTCGTTTCCTGACTTGCTAATTTTAGCCATTCTGACTGGTGGTATCTTACTGTGGTTTGGATTTGTATTTCTCTGATGCTGAGTGATGCAGAGCACGTTTTCATGTGTCTGTTGGCTATTTGTATGTCCTCTTTGCAGAAATGTCTGTTCATATCTTCTGCCCATTTCTTGATTGGATTATTTGTTCTTTGGGTGTTGAGTATGAGAAGTTCTTTATAGATTTTGGATACTAGCCCTTTATCTGATATGACATTTGTGAATATCTTCTCCCATTCTGTCCGTTGTCTTTTGGTTTTGTTGACTGTTTCCTTTGCTGTGCAAAAACTTTTGATCTTGATGAAGTCCCAATAGTTCATTTTCGCCCTTGCTTCCCTTGCCTATGGGGATGTTTGTAGGAAGAAGTTGCTGTGGCTAAGGTCAAAGAGATGGCTGCCTGTGTTCTCTTAAAGGGTTTTGATGGATTCCTGTTTTACATTGAGGTCATTGATCCATTTTGAGTATATTTTTGTATGCAGTGTAAGTAAATGGTCCAGTTTCATTCTTCTGCATGTATCTGTCCAGTTTTCCCAAAACCATTTGTTGAAGAGACAGTCTTTTTTCCATTGGATATTCTTTCCTGTCCTGTCGAATATCAGTTGACCATAGAGTTGGGGGTACATATCTGGGCTCTCTATTCTGTTCCACTGATCTATGTGTCTGTTTTTGTGCCAGTACCACACTGTCTTAATTATTATCGCTTTGTAATAGAGTTTGAAGTCAGGAATGGTGATGCCGCCGACTTTGGTTTTCTTTTTCAACATTCCTCTGGCTATTCGTGGTTTTTTCTGGTTCCATATAAATTTTAGGATTACTTGTTCCATTTTTTTGAAATAAATGGATGGTATTTTGATAGGGATTGCATTAAATGTGTAGATTGCTTAGGTAGAATAGACATTTTCACAATATTTGTTCTTCCAATCCATGAGCATGGAACATTTTTCCATTTTTTGGCCTCTTCCTCAATTTATTTCGTGAGCACTTTGTAGTTTTCTGAGTACAGATTCTTTGCCCTTTTGGTTAGGTTTATTCCTAGGTATCTTATGGTTTTGGGTGCAATGGTAAATGGGATCGATTCCTTAATTTCTTTTCTTCTATTTTACTGTTGATATATAGAAATGCAACTGATTTCTGTGTATTAATTTTACATCTTGATACTTGACTGATTTCCTGGATGAGTTCTAGCAGTCTTGGAGTGCAGTCTTTTGGATTTTCCACATAATGTATCATATCATCTGCAAAGAGTGAGAGTTTGACTTCTTCTTTGCCAATTTGGATGCCTTTGATTTCTTTGTGTTGTCTGATTGTGGAGGCTAGGACTTCTAGCACTATGTTGAATAGCAGTGGAGATAGTGGGCATCCTTGCCGTGTTCCTGATCTCAGGGGAAATGCTGAGAGTTTTCCCCATTGAGAATAATACTGGCTCTGGGTTTTTCATAGATGGCCTTGATGAATATACCCTCTATGCCTACGCTGAGAAGAGTTTTGATCAGGAAGGGATGCTGTACTTTTTCAAATGCTTTGTCAGCATCTATTGAGAGTATCATATGGTTCTTGTTCTTTCTTTTATTAATGTATTGAATCACATTGATGGATTTGCGGATGTTGAACCAATCTTGCATCCCAGGAATAAATCCCACTTGATCATGATGGATAATCCTTTTAATGTACTGTTGGATCCTATTGGCTAGTATTTTGGTGAGAATTTTTACATCTGTGTACATCAAGGATATTGGTCTGTAATTCTCTTTTTGGATGGGGTCTTTGGTTTTGGGATCAAGATGATGCTGGCCTCATAAAATGAATTTGGGTGTTTCCCTTCCATTTCTATTTTTTGGAATAATTTCTGAAGAATAGGTATTAATTCTTCTTTAAATGTAGAATTCCCCTCGGAAGCTGTCTGGCCCTGGGCTTTTGTTTGTTGGGAGATTTTTGATGACTGCTTCAATCTCCTTACTGCTTATGGGTCGGTTCAAGTTTTCTATTTCTTCCTGGTTCAATTTTGGTAGTTTGTGTGTCTCTACAAATGCATCCATTTGTTCCAGGTTGTCTAATTTGCTGGCATAGCGTTGCTCATAATATGTTCTTATAATTGTTTGTATTTCATCGGTGTTGGTTGTGATTTCTCCTTTTTCTTTCATGATTTTATTAATTTGGGTCCTTTCTCTCTTCTTTTTGATAAGTCTGGCCAAGGGTTTATCAATTTTATTAATTCTTTCAAAGAACCAGCTCCTAGTTTCGTTAATTTGTTCTACTGTTCTTCTGGTTTCTATTTCATTGATTTCTGCTCGGATCTTTATTATTTCTCTTCTTCTTCTGGGATTGGGCTTGATTTGTTGTTCTTTCTCCAGCTCCTTTAATCGTAGCATTAGGTTGTGTATTTGAGATCTTTCTTGTTTCTTGAGGAAGGCTTGTATTGCTATATAATTTCCTCTCAGGACTGCCTTTGCTGTGTCCCAACGATTTTGGATAGTTGAGTTTTCATTTTCATTTGTTTCCATGAATTTTTTAAGTTCTTATTTAATTTCCTAGTTAACCCGTTCATTCCTCAGTAGGATGCTCTTTAGCCTCCATGTATTTGAATTCTTTTCAACTTTCCTCTTGTGATTGAGTTCTAGTTTTAGGGTATTGTGGTCTGAAAATATGCAGGGAATGATCCCAATCTTTTGGTACTGATTAAGACCTGATTTGTGTCCAGGATGTGATCTATTCTGGAAAATGTTCAATGTGCACTCGAGAAGAATGTGTATTGAGTTGCTTTGGGATGGAATGTTCTGAATATATCTGTGATGTCCATCTGGTCCAGTGTGTCATTTAGAAGCTTTTTTTCCTTTTTGATCTTTTGCTTAGATGATCTGTCCATATTGGTGAGGGGGGTATTAAAGAACCCTACAATTATTGTATTAGTGTTGATGGGTTCTTTTACTTTGTTATTAATTGGTTTACATAATTGGCTGCTCCCATATTAGGGGCATAGATATTTACAATTGTTAGATCTTCTTGTTGGACAGTCCCTTCAAGTACGATATAATGTCATTCTTCAACTCTTATTATACTCTTTGGCTTAAAATCTAATTTATCTGATATAAGGTTTGCCAGTCCAACTTTCTTTTGATGTCCATTAGCATGATAAATTGTTTTCCACCCCCTCACTTTAAATCTGAATGTGTCTTTGGGTCTAAGATGAGTTTCTTGTAGACAGCATATCGATGGGTCTTGTTTTTTTATCCATTCTGATACTCTGTGTCTTTTGATTGGGGCATTTAGCCCATTTACATTCAGGGTGACTCTTGACAGATATCAATTTAGTGCCATTTTATTGCCTGTTAGGTGACTGTTAACTGTACATTGTCTCTGTTCCTTCCTGGTCTGTTAGGCTCTCTCTTTGCTTAGAGGACTCCTTTCAATATTTCCTGTAGGGCTGGTTTGGTGTTTCCAAATTCTTTCAGTTTTTGTTTTTCCTGGAAGCTTTTTATCTCTCCCTCTATTTTCAGTGACAGCCTAGCTGGATATAGTATTCTTGGCTGCATATTTTTCTCATTTAGCGCTCTGAATATATCATGCCAGTCCTTACTGGCCTGCCAGGTCTCTGTGAATAGGTCTGCTGTTAATCTAATATTTTTGCCTTTGTATGTTACAGATTTCTTATCCCGAGCTGCTTTCAGGATTTTCTCTTTGTCACTGAGGCTTGTAAGTTTTACTATTAGATGCCGGGGTGTAGACCTATTTTTATTGATTTTGAGGGGGGTTCTCTGCGCCTCCTGGATTCTGATGCTTGTTCCCTTTGCCAGATTAGGGAAATTCTCTACAATAATTTTCTCCAACATACCTTCAGCCTCTGTATCTCTTTCTTCTTCTTTTGAGATCCCAATTATTCTAATACTGTTGTGTTATATGGTATCACTTATCTCTCAAATCCTCCTCTCATGGTCCAGTTTGTCTCTCTTTTTCTCAGCTTCTTTATTCTCCATCATTTGGCCTTCTATATCCTGATTCTTTCTTCAGTCTCATTTATTCTAGCAGTGAGAGCCTCCATTTTTAATTGTACCTCGTTGATAGCTTTTTTAACTTCGACTTGGTTAGATTTTATTTCTTTTATTTCTCCCAAAAGAGATTCTCTAATAAATTCTATGCTTTTTTCGAGCCCTGCTATCAACTTGATAACTGTCATTTTGAACTCTATTTCCGACATATTTCTAATGTCCGCATTGACTAGGTCTCTAGCCATAGTTACTGTCTCTTCTTCTTCTTCTTTTTTTTTTTTTTTTTTTTTTTTTGTGGTGAGTTTTTCTGCCTAGTCATTTTGTCAAGGTAAGAGTAGATGGGTGAGAGAGTAAGATTCTCTGGAGTTCTGCAGTTTTCACTGATTGATTCAAGGTCTTGGCTGGATATTCTCCCTGATCTTCTGGGGGAGGGGCCCGTTGCCATGGTTCTCAAATGTCTTAGCCAGAGGCAGAATTGCACCGCCCTTGCCAGGGGATGGGCAAACACTCTGCTCAGGTTCACTCTCAGAGTCTTTGTTCCCTGAGTGCTTTCTGTACCTCCCTGGAGGCCGGGAATGAAAATGGTGGCCTCCGAGTCTCCAGCCCAGAGGAGCCCAGTACTGGGTGCAGCAATCCTCCACACGCCATCAGAGGAAAGCGGTTATCACTCCCATCTCCCTTGTCCGCAGTCCCCGCTCTGTGCTTATCTAGCCATTGGCAAAGCACCTCTATCTTTGGCGTTTGCGGCCCTGTATAGATTCCCCAAACCAGCAGATTCATGCTGCGCGCTCCAGCAGCCCTCCTCCCAGAGGAGGAAGGAGGGGGTTTCTCCGCAGCTGCCTCCCTTGGGGTCCCCACTTGAAGTACGGCAGCCCTATATGAACTATATGTCTCAGTTCCTATAGTCCAAGGTAAGCCTATGCGGTGTTGCACGGCTCCTCTGCTGCCGGCTTCTCTACCCAGTACCTGGGAGCTCTGCTGCACTTGGGCTCCCCTGGTCCCTTGGTGACCACACGGGCCTGAAACCACACTGTTCCCACAAGGGCTAAACACCCGGTTAGCCTCCTGAGCGATGTCCCTCAGTGGAGAAGACTAGAAGTTCCAGATTTTGTGCTGCGTGGCTCTTTGGCTACTGGGAGCCAGCCCCTCCCCCTGGGGTTTCTCTTCCGCTCATTTTAAATTCACTTTTTCCACACGTCCTACCTCTTGAAAGTGGTCGAATTTCTGCTCCTAGAATTGCTGTTCTTATTCTCTTCCCTTTCCTGTTGTGTTTGCCTGCTTTTAGAGTAATTTTCTACCTCTTTAGCTGGACTTCTGGTTCCCAGGGCTCTCTGTGCCTCCTACACCTCCGCCATCATGCCTCCTGTCCTAGTTGTTGATAATAATTTCTGATGATTGTTTCTATTTCCTTTGGATTAGTTGTGATATCTCCCCTTTCATTCATAATTTTGTTAATTTGGGTCCTCTACCTTTTCTTTACAAGAGTTTGGCCAGTGGCTTATCAATCTTATTGATTCTTTCAAAGAACCAAATTCTGGATTCGTTGATGTGTTCTGTTGTTTCTCTAGTTTCTAACTCGTTGATCTCTGCTCCAATCTTGATTTTTTACCATTCTTGTGCGTGGGTTTGGCTTCCTTGGTTGTTGGTTTCCAGTTCTTTGAGGTGTAAGGAGAGCTGGTGTATTCGAGATTTTTCAATTTTTTTGAGTGAGGCTTGGAAGGCTATGTATTTCCTCCTTAGGACTGGCTGGAACAAAAAATCCCAAAATTTATGTGGAACCATAAAAGACCCCGAATTGCTAAACAGATGCTGAAAAACAAAAACCAAGCTAGAGGCATCACATTACCCAATTTAAAGCATTACTACAAAGCAGTGATCACCAAGACGACATGGTACTGGCACAAAAATAGACACATAGACCAGTGGAACAGAATAGAGAGCCCAGATATGGACCTGCAACTCTATGGTCAAATATTTTTTGACAAAAGAGGAAAAAATATCCAGTGGAAAAAAGAAAGTCTCTTCAATAAATTTTCCTGGGAAAATTGGACAGCTATATGTAGAAGAATGAAAGTTGACCATTCTCTTACACCATATACGAAGATAAACTCGAAATGGATAAAAGACCTCAATGTGAGGCAGGAATCTATCAAAATCCTAGAGGATAACATAGGCAGTAACCTCTTCGACATCACTCACAGCAACTTCTTTCAAGACATGTCTCCAAAGACAAAGGAAACAAAAGCGAAATTTAACTTTTGGGACTTCATCAAGATAAAAAGCTTCTGTACAGTGAAGTAAACAGTCAACAAAACAATCAGGCAACCCACAGAATGGGAGAAGATTTTCACAAATGACACTACAGACCAAGGTCTGAAATCTATGATCTATAATGAATTCCTTAAACTCAACACTCACAAAACCGATAATTACATAAAGAGATAGGCAAAAGACATGAACGGACACATCTCCAAAGAAGACATACAAATGGCTAAGAGACTCATGAAAAAATGTTCATCATCTTAAGCCATCAAGGAGATTCTAATCAAAACCACCCTGAGATACCACCTTACATCAGTTAGAATGGCAAAATCAACAGGAAAGTAAACAACAAATGTTGGAGAGCATGTGGAGAAAGGGACACCCTCTTACACTGTTGGTGGGATTGCAAACTGGTGCAGCCACTTTGGAAAACAGTGTGGAGATTCATCAAGAAGTTGAATATAGAGCTACCCTAAGACCCAGCCATTGCACTACTGTGTATTTACCCAAAGAACCAGATGCATTCCAAAGAAGAGCCTCATGTACCTCAATGTTCATAACAGCAATGGCCACAAGGCCAAACTGTGGAAAGAACCAAGATGACCTTCAACAGATGAATGGATAAAGAAGATATGGTCCATATGTACAATGGAATATTATGCCTCCATTAGAAAGGACAAATATCTGACTTTTGTATCGACATGAATGGGACTGGAAGAGATTATGCGGAGTGAAATAACTCAAGCAGAGAGAACCAATTACCTTATGGTCCTACTTACGTGATGAGCATAAAGAAAAATATGGAGGGCATTATGAGAAGGAAGGGAGGGGTGAATGGGGGGAAACCAGAGGGGGAGATGAACCATGAGAGACTGTGGTCTCTGAGCAACAAACTGAGGGTTTTGGAGGGGAGCGGGGTGGGTTTGGGCAAGCCTGGTGGTGGGTATTGAGGAGGGCACGTACTGCATGGAGCACTGGGTGTAGTGCAAAATAATAAATCTTGTAACACTGAAAAAAATAAATAAATGAAATTAAAAAAATAGTAGGAGATTTCAGCAGTCCACTCACAGCAAAGTAAATATCATATAAGCAGAAGACCAACAAAGAAACAAGGGCTTTGACACATTGGACCTGATGGAACTCATAGATATGTATAGAGCATTCCACCCTAAAATAAGAAAATATTTGTTCACCAGTGCACATGTAACATTCTCCAAAATTATTCACATATTGAGTCACAAATCAGGTCTCAGCCATATCAAATGATTTAGATAAATTCTTGCATATTTTCCCACCACAATATTTAACAACTGCAACTCAACCACGAGGAAAATTTTCAAGGAACTCAGACACTTGTAGGTTAAAAAGCATCCTCTAAAGAAGAAATAGGTCAACAGGAAATGATGGAGGAACTTAAACAGTTCATGCAAACCAATGAAAATGTAAATGCAACAGTTCCGAACCTATGGGATACTGCAAGGGAGGTCCTAAGTGAGAAATACATAGCCATCCAAGATTCTCTCAAAAAATTAGAAAAATCCCAAATGCACAAGATAACCTTTCACCTAAGGACCTGAAGAAAGATCAGCAAATAAGGCCTAAACCAAGCAGTGGAAGAAAAATAATAAAGAAGAGAGCAGAAACTAATGTAACAGAAAAAAAAAAGCAGTAGAACAGATCAATGAAAATAGAAGCTGGTTCTTTGAAAGAATTAATAAGTTTGATAAGCCTCTGGTAAGACATATCCAAATTAAAAATGAAGGGACTGAAATTAATAAAATCTTGTATAAAAGGGGAGAAATCATGACCAATAACAAGAAAATAGAGACAAATATTATAACATTATCAGCAGCTATATGCCAACAAACTATGCAATCTGGAAGAAATAGATACACTCCAGAACATTTATCAACTACTAAGGCTGAAACACTGATATGGTGGAGAACTAGGAGATCCTGTTGCAACGTGTACCCAAAAGTGAGCTGGATATCTACCAGAATGTGCTGAAAACCCATGAAATCAGCCTGAGGAGCAAGATTTTTCACTTCTGGATCTCTTCGGGAGCAGAAGACAGCAGTGGAGAGGTAAAGCAAAATGGGAACACTCAAACTAATATCGGAGGATAAACAAAAGGGGGAAGGAGCCACCAGAAGTGATGCAAGGACAGCATTAACACAAAGAAAAGTGCCCAGTGGTTGGGAAGGAGCAATAACTTAGATTCTGATTAAAAATACTTAAAAACATCAAAAACTTCTGAGGACCAAGTAGTGGAAGGGGTGATCACAGGCATGGGCCTGGGCCCACACTCCCAGGAAGGACAGCAGTTGCCTCAAAAAGAGACTGGTGGGCAGGTCCTGTCCAAGGTTCTTGAAACTGCAGCTTTCCTCTCTTGCACCATTTTGTGGGTGGGGCCTGTGCAATCCTGCACAAGTGCTCTAGAGAGTCTGGTGCAGTCTAGGAACTGGCAGCTTTTCCCTGCATCCCACACCCTCTGAACTGAGTGCAACCCTAAATGAAAAGACATTTGTGGTCTGTGGCAGGGTGTGGGGACTCCCAGTCATCCCAAAGAGAAGAAGGGTGGGCGGCCTCATCTAGGGCAGGAATCTGACCACGCCCTCTGTGGGCCTGGAACCCAGAGAGCAGTGAAGCACCTGGAGTCCCAGAAGTGTAGAGTGAGCACCATATGTGACAGGCTGTGCTGTGAGCAGAATTTTGTGGAGGGTAGTGTGTGTTCTGGACAACCCAGAGGGGGGCAGACTGGGGCTTCCTGTGACACACAGGTCTGGGTACATGCAGTCCTTGCTTGGACTCTCCCTAAAGGTGAAAAAGCTAGAAAAGGCCAAAACCTTTGCAGAGCAAAAGACTGAGAAAGCTGTTTCCACAAAGCTCAGCACACTGATTGTGGGGAAGGGTGATTCAACCCAAGCAAGATTGACTGGAAAACAATGAGGCAGGAGAAGAAGACAAGTAAAAACACACACACACACACACACACACACACACACACACACACACACAAAAAGGATTATAACAACCAGGTCCCCATAAAAGTTTAAATCCCCAACATCAGTGGAAATCAATATATTAAGCGCCTGATAATACCATCAAATCTGTATATTTCATAGATACAAGTTTTGTTTTTCTTTCTTATTCTCTATTTTTTTAATCACTCATTTTCGCTTTTTTTTTATTTTGACATTTTTTGGTGTTGTTGTTTTTTTTTTTTTTTTAATTTTTAAAATGCCTAACATTACAACTGGAGCTTTAATAAAACAATAAACCCAGAAAGACGTGAAACAACCTTCCTCGGCCAGGAGGAGATAAAAACACCCTCTCATCTTATCATTCTGTCAGAAATACTGACAAGACAGGAAATCTACCTATTTCCTTTTGTTCTGGTATTATATAAATCACATTACTGGGGTTCATTCAGAATAGGTTCTTTTATTTCTTCTCATTTACTTTTTTTTTTTTGCCAAAAATGTTTATTTTATTTTTTCAGTGTTACAAGATTTATTGTTCCTGCACCACACCCAGGGCTCCATGCAATACGTGCCCTCCTCAATACCCACCAACAGGCTCGCCCAGACCCCCACCCCTACCCCTCCTAAACCCTCAGGTTGTTGCTCAGAGTCCACAGTTTCTCATGGTTCATCTCCCCTTCTGGTTTCCCTCCATTCACCTTTCCCTTCCTTCTCACAGTGCCCTCCATGTTTTTCTTTACCCTCAGCACGTAAGTGAGACCATAAGGTAATTGGCTCTCTCTGCTTAAATTATTTCACTCCACATGATCTCTTCCAGTCCCATCCATGTTGATACAAAGTTGGATAATTGTCTTTGTAATGGAGAATTAATATTCCATTGTGTATATGTACCATATCTTCTTTATCCATTCATCTGTTGAAGGGCATTTTGGTTCTTTCCACAGTTTGGCAATTGTGGCCATTGCTGCTATGAACATCGGGGTCCGTGTGGCCCTTCTTTGTACTGCATCTGCTTCTTTGGGGTAAATACCCAGTAGTGCGATGGCTGGGTCATAGGGTAGCTCTATTTTCAACTTCTTGAAGAATGTCCACACAGTTTTCCAAAGTGGCTGTACCAGCGTGCAATCCCCCCAACAGTGTAAGAGGGTGCCCCTTTTTCCACAACCTCTGCAACATTTGTTGTTTACTGTCCTGTTGATTTTGGCCATTCTAACTGGTGTAAGGTGGTATCTCAGTGTGGTTTTGATTGGAATCTCCCTGATGGCTAAAGATGAACATTTTTTCATGTATCTATTAGTAATTTGTATGTCTTCTTTGGAGAACTGTCTGTTCATATCTTCTGCCCATTTTTTTTAACTTTTATTAACATATAATGTATTATTTGCCCCAGGGTACATGTCTGTGAATCGTCGGCTTACACATTTCACAGTACTTAACAGCACATACCATCCCCAATGTCCACAACCCAGCCACCCTATCCCTACCCACCCACACCAACCCCCAGGCCACCCTTAGTTCATTTCTTGAGTCTAGTAGTCTCTTATGGTTTGTCTCCCTCCCCATCCCTTCCTGTTTCATTTCTCTCCCCCACCCCCACAAACTCCCGCCTTGCCTCTCAAATTCTTCATATCAGAGAGATCATGTGATACTTGTCTTTATCTGACTGACTTATTTCGCTCAGCATAATACCCTCCACTTCCATCCACGTCGTTGCAAATGACCAGATTTCGGTTCTCTTGATTCTTCTGCACATTTTTTAATGTGATAATTGGTTTTATGGGTGTTGAGTTTGAGGTGTTCTTTATAGATCTTAGATATCAGACCTTTTTCTATAGTGTCATTTGTGAATATCTTCTCCCATTATGTGGGTTTCCTGTTTGTTTTATTGATGGTTTCCTTTGGTGTGCAGAAGCTTTTTATCTTGATGAAGTCCCAAAAGTTCAATTTCTCTTTTGCTTCCTTTGTCTTTGGAGACATGTCCTGAAAGAAGGTGCTGTGGTTGATGTCAAAGAGGTTACTGCCTATGTTCTCCTCTAGGATTTTTATAGATTCCTGCCTCACGTTGAGGTCTTTTATCCATTTCGAGTTTATCTTTGTGTATGGTGTAAGAATGAAAGTTTCATTCTTCTATGTACAGCTGTCCAATTTTCACAGCACCATTTATTGAAGAGACTCTCTTTTTTCCACTGGATATTTTTTCCTGTTTTGTCAAAGACTATTTGACCATAGAGTTGCGGGTCCATATCTGGGCTCTCTATTCTGTTCCACTGGTCTATGTGTCTATTTTTGTGCCACTACCATGCTGTCTTGGTGATCACAGCTTTGTAGTAATGCTTGAAATCTGGTAATGTGATGCCCCCAGCTTGTTTTTCTTTTTCAGCACTTGCTTAGCAATTCTGGGTCTTTTCTTGTTCCCTACAAATTTTAGAATTGTATGTAAGAGGCCTTTGAAAAAATCCAGTGGAATTCTGATCGGGATGGCATTGAAGGTATACATTGCTCTGGGCGGTATAGACATTTTAACAATGCTTATTCTTCTGATCCAGGAACATGGGATGCTTTTCCACCTTTTTCTGTCTTCTTCAAATTCTTTCATGAGCGTTCTGAGTTCTTCAAGTACAGATCCTTTACCTCTTTGGTTAGGTTTATTCCCAGGTATCTTATGGTTTTTGGTACTATCATAAATGGAATAGATTCCTTAATTTCTCTTTCCACAGTTTCATTGTTAGTGTATAGGAAAGCAACTGATTTCTGTGCATTGATTTTGTATCCTGCCACACTACTGAATTGCTATATGAGTTCTAGTAGTTTGGGGGTGGAGTCTTTTGGGTTTTCCATATAGAGTAACATGTAGTCTGCGAAGAGAGAAAGTTTGACTTCTTCATTTTCAATTTGGATACCTTTTATTTCTTTCTTTTTTTTTCTTTTATTTCTTTTTGTTGTCTGATTGCTGTCGCTAGGACTTCTAGCACTATGTTGAACAAGAGTGGTGAGAGTGGGCATCCTTGCCTTGTTCCTGATATCAACAGGAAGGCTGTCAGCTTTTCCCCATTGAGAATGTTATTTGCTGTGGGCTTTTCATAGATAGCTTTGATTATGTTGGGGAATATTCCTTCTATCCCTATAGTGTGTAGAGTTTTAATCAGGAACAGATGCTGAATTTTCTCAAACGCTTTTTCTGCATCCATTGAGAGGACCATGTGGTTCTTCTCTCTTTTCTTATTGATCTGTTCTATCACATGGATTTATTTGCGAATGTCGAACCACCCTTGCATCCCAGGGATAAATCCCACTTGGTCATGATGAAAAAACTTTTTGATGTGCTGTTGGATCCTATTAGCTAGGATCTTGTTGAGAATCTTGGCATCCATATTCATCAGGGATATTGGTCTGAAATTCTCCTTTTGGTAGGTTCTTTGCCTGGTTTGGGGATCAGGGTAATGCTGGCTTTATAGAAAGAGTCTCAAGTTTTCCTTCTGTTTCTATTTTTTGAAACAGTTTCAGGAGAATAGGTATTATTTCTTCCTTGAAGGTTTGGTAGAATTCCCCAGGGAATCCATATGGTCCAGGACTCTAGTTTTTTGGGAGGTTTTGATCACTGCTTCAATCTCATTACTAGATATTGGTCTATTCAGGTTGTCAGTTTCTTCCTGTTTCAGTCTTGGAAGATTGTGTGTTTCCAGGAATGCATTCATTTCTTCTAGGTGGTTTAACTCATTGTCATATAGTTGTTGATAATAACTTCTGGTGATTCTTTCTATTTCCTTTGGATTAGTCGTGATCTCTCCCCTTTCATTCATAATTTTGTTAATTTGGGTCCTCTCTCTTTCCTTTTGGATGAGGGTGGTCAGTGGGTTATCAATCTTATTGATTCTTTCAAAGAACCAACTTCTGGATTCGTTGATGCGTTCTACTGTTTCTCTAGTTTCTAGCTCGTTGATATTTGCTCTGATCTTGATTATTTCACTTCTTGTGCATGGGGTTGGCTTCCTTTGTTGTGGAATTTCCAGTTCTTTGAGGTGTAAGGAGAGCTGGTGTATTCGAGATTTTTCAATTTTTTTGAGGGAGGTTTGGATGGCTATGTATTTCCCTCTCAGGAACGCCTTTGACGTGTCCCATAGGTATTGCATCGATGTGTCTTCATTCTCATTGGTCTCCATGAATTGTTTAAGCTCATCTTTGATTTCCTGGTTGATCTCAGGATTCTTGAGTTCGTTGGTCTTTAGTCTCCAAGTGGTTGAATTCCTTCCAAACTTGTTGTGGTTGAATTCCAGTTTCAGAACATTATGGCCTGAGAATATACAGGGAATCATCTCAATCTTTTGGTATTGGTGAGTCCTGATTTGTGCCCCAGCATGTGGTCTATTCTGGAGAATGTTCCATGTGCGCTTGAGAAAAATGAGTATTCTGTTTTTTTTTTACAGCGGAATGTTCTGTATATATCTATGATGTCCATCTCGTCCAATGTGTCATTCAAAGTTCTTGTTTCTTTATTGATTTTTTGTTTAGATGATCTGTCTTTTACTGAGAGTGGAGTATAAAGATCTCCTGCTATAATTGTAATTCCATCAATGTGACTCTTTATTTTGATTAACAGTTGGTTTATGTAGTTGGCTGCTCCTATGTTGGGGGCATAAATGTTTACAATTGTTAGATCATCTTGGAGGATAGACCCTTTCAGAATGATGTAGTGTCCTTCTGAATGTCTGATTACAGACTTTAGCTGAAAATCTAATTTATCTGATAGGTGAATTACTACCCCATGTTTCTTTTGAGGCCCATTGGCATGAAAGATGGTTCTCCATCCTTTCACTTTCAGTCTGGATGTATCTTTTGTTCCAAATGTATCTCTTTTAGAGAGTATATGGACGGTCCCTGTCGTTTTTTCCATTCTGCAACCCTGTGCTGTTTTATGGGAGCGTTTAGGCCATTCACGTTAAGAGTGATTATTGAAAGATAAGTGTTTATTGACATCATGATTCCCATGTAGTCCTTGTTTCTATTGATTGTAAATTTCGGTTTGTAAGTCACTCATAGGTTCTCTCTACTTTTATAGAACCCCCTTTAATATTTCCAGAAGTGCCGGTTTCTTGGTCACATACTCTTTTAATCCTTGCCGATCTTGGAAGCTCTTTATCTCTCCATCCAATTTGAATGTCAACCTTGCTGGATAAAGTATTCTTGGCTGCATGTTCTTCTCATTTAGTGCCCTGAATATGTCTTGCCAGCCCTTTCTGGCTTGCTAGGTTTCTGGGGACAGGTCTGACGTTATTTTAATGGGTCTTCCTCCATATGTAAGGGATCTCCTCCTCCTAGCTGCTCTCAGGACCTCTTGTCTAAAATTATAATTTGCAAATTTTACTATGATGTGTCTCACTGTATTTCTAGACTCGTTGATTTTGGCAGGTGTCATTTCTGCCTGTAGGACACGAACCCTTGCTGCATACCCCAGATTGGGGAAGTTTTCATTCAGAATTTGGTCAGCTATATCTTCTAGTCTTCTGTCTTTCTCTACCCCCTCTGGGATTCCAATAATCCTGACGTTGGAACGTTTCATGGTGTCATTTATTTCCCTAAGTCTCTTCTCATGATTCCTGAGCAGTTTGGTCCAGCTCTCCTCATGCCCTTTCTTCTCTACCATTTTGTCTTCTAGATCACTAATTCTATCCTCCATCTCCTTAACTCTCTTAAAGTATTTAGATTGGATTGGATCTCACTAATATCATTTCTTACATCGGCTATACTGGATTTCATTTCTGCCCTTAGAGATCCTATGTTGTCATTAATGTTTTTCTCCATCCTACCCATTGCCTGGATAATTGTCAGCCTGAATTCCCTTTCTGACACACTATTAATGTCCATGTCTAATACTTCTGAGGGAGAGGGCGTGGTCTCTGGGTTCTTCCTCTGTTGGGTGTTCCTCCTTCTAGTTTTTTTGTTGAGAAATGGATGAGAGGATGTGTAGTTGGATATTTCGCCCACGATCCAGGCAGGGTGTGCTGGAAGGTTTAGGAATAATTGAGATTCAACACCAAAAATAAAGAATGAGGATAAGAAAGGTATAGAGAAAATAAAAAGAGGAGACCCAGCCAGAATGGGCCCCAACAATAAGATTTATGAAGTATGTAGACTGACACAAACAAACATATAGACTGACAAATTAGATGACAAGAAATAAAAGAAACTAGTCTGAATGAACCCCAGGAATGTGATTATATATAATACCAGAACAAAAGCAAATAGGTAGAAACACTGACAGAAGGATAGGATGGGAGGGTGGTTATAACTCCTCGTGTGTTAGGAATGCTATATCAGGTCTTCCTGGGTTTATCGTTGTATTAAGCCTCTAGTTGTAATGTTAATTAATTAAAAAGAAAAAATAAAAACAGAAAACAAAATCAAACCAAGACATGGGAAAACGAGTGAATTAAAAAATATAGAGAATAGAAAAGAGAGAAAGAAAAAGAAAAAAGAAAAAACTTGTATCTATGAAATATACAGGTTTGAGGGTTTTATCCGGCACTTAATATATTGATTTCCCTTGTTCTTGGGGATTTAAAATCTTATGGGGACCCTGTGCTTATAGTCCTTTTGTTTTTTTGACTTGTCTTCTGGGGGAGGGGCCTGGCGCATTGTTTTCCAGTCAGTTTTGCTTGTGTTGAGTCATCCTGTCCCCCAGTGAATGGGCAGAGATCTGTGGAACCAGGTTTCTCAGTCTTTAGCTCTCTGAAGGCTTTTGCATTTTGTAGCTTTTTCTTCTTTTCAGAGAGTCTAAGGGAGGAATATGGCTGTCAGTACCCAGACCTCCTTGTCACAGAGAAGCCACAGTCTGATTCCCTCTTGGTGGTCCAGAACAGACCCTCCCCTCCACAAATCTCCCAGCGCAGCCTGTCCCAGGTGGCGCGCACTCAGCAGTTTGGGGACTCCTCAGGCTCTGGGGGGGTATGGTCACATTCTTGACAAGATTAGTGCACAGGCCGTGCAGTTCTTGCCTTCAGGGGTGCACCGTCTAGAGAGCACTGTATCCGGAGAAAAGCTGCTGGCTCCGGGACCCCAGCAGACTCTCTAAGGTGCTTTCAGGAGCATGAGCACCTGGCCCACAAAATGGTGTGGGGAGCGGGACCCCGTCCCCCACTGGTCTCTCTTTGTGGAGAGTGATGTCCTTCCTGGGAGTCTGGGCCAAGGCCCGAACCCACGCCCACCCCCTTCCACTTGCTGCTCCTTAGAACCTTATGCTCTTTTTAAGTGTTTTTAACCGGGCTCTAAGTTATTGCTGCTCCACAACCACTCAGCGCTTTCCTTTGGAGTATTACTGTCCTTGTGCTGCTTTTGGTGGCTCACTCCCCCTTTTTTTATCCCTCAATACCATTTTGAGTGTTCCTGCTTTGCTTTATCTCTCTGCTGCTGTCTTCTGTGCCTGTAGAGATCCAGAAGTGAAATATCTTGCTCCTCCGTTTGATTTCATGGGTGTTCAGCATTGTCTGGAAAATATCCAGCTCACTTTTGGGGACAGGTTGCAACAGGGTCATCAACCTCTCCGCCATCTTGCCCCCCTCCTCATTCTCATTTACTTTTGATGGTCAAAATGTGTGTTGGTGTTAGTTTACATACCTGATAAACCTTATTTTGGGGGCCCATTCTGGCTGGGTATTCCTCTTTTTCTCTTTCTATCTTTTTTTGTCCATATTCTTTCTTTTTTGGTGGTGAATCAAAATTGCTCCTAAAGCCTTCAGAGTAATCCCTGCCTGGGTCGTTTGCAAAATATCCAGCTATACTTCTTCTCATCCATTTCTCATCAAAATGACTAGGAGGAGGAACACCCAACAGAGGAAAAACCCATAGACTGTGCCCTCTCCCTCAGAACCCTGGGACATGGACATAAACTGTATGACAGAAAGGAAATTCAGGGTGATAATTATCCAGGCAATGGCATAGAGAAAAACGTTAATGACAACATAGACTCTCTGAAAAACTAAGACATAAAATCTGAACAGACTAATAACCATCAAGGAAACTGAAACATTAATAAAATAAAATAATAAAATAAAACAAAATAATAAAATAACGTTAAATTAAATTAAATTAAATTAAAAATCTCCCAAGGAACAAGACTCCAGGGCTGGACACTTTCCCAGGGGAATTCTACCAAACATTTAAGAAAAAAAATCAAATCTATTCTACTGAAGCTGTTTCACAAAACAGAAATGCAAGGAAATTTCCAAACTCATTCTATAAGGCCAGCATTCTGCTGATCCCAAAAGCAAAGATTCAATTGCCACTTCCTGATGGCACAAGGGAGAAGAATGAGGCAAAAACAAGTCAGCTGCAAGGCACAAGAGCAGGAGTCGACAGTAGAAAAGACTGTCGCCCAGAACAACTCCTTAGTTCCTTAATTATTGGATACAAGATAACAACTAACAAAGGAGTAGAAAATGGCTATATATTAACCATAAGCCTTGTAGATAAACAAGAAGGAATATTAGTTATAGAATGATTACAAATTTCATAGATAATTAAGAAGAGTAGCTGTATAGAATTTATAGTTGAGGAAGGACAATTCAGATGATAGTTGCATTTAAAGTTAGGTTGTCTCTAAGGCAGTGGAGACAACATCAAAAATGAAGCAGGCATATTCCACCCTGAGCAGGCCAGGCATTACCAGCTGCTCGGCTTCGTAGATGTAAATAATCCTCTTCCCCAGAGACCTGTGGCTAATGCATGTTCTTCTTAAGGTAACATTTAAGGATGCTTGTCAGACTAATACAATTTTCATAGTTATATTTTAAGTAGTACGTTGTTTTGAGGAATGGTTACATCAATCAAAACGGAGAAATACAGATCAAAATTTCCTTTTTTCCCAGAAATACTTTTAATTTTCTTTTTCAGTGCTCTAAGATTCACTGTTCATGTACCACACCCAGTGCTCAATGTAATATATGCTCTCCTCAATACCCACAACCATGCTATCCCAAACCCACTCTCCTCCCCTCCAAAATACTCACTTTGTTGCTTAGATTCCACAGTCTCTCATGGTCCAACTCCCGCTCCAATTTGCTTCAAATAACCCTTCCTTTCCTTCTCTCAATGTCTTCCATATTTTTCCTTATGCTCCACATGTAAGTGAGACCATACGATAATTGACTCTCTCTGTTTGACTTATTTCACTCTGCATAATCTCTTCCAGTCCTGTCCATATTGATATAAAAGTTGGGTATTCAGTCTTTCTGAAGGAAGCGTAATATTCCGTTTTGTATATGGACCATATCTTCTTTATCCATTCATCTATTGAAGGGCATCTTAGCACTTTCCACAGTTTTGTAATTGCGGCCATTGCTTTTATGAACCTTGGGATACATGTGGCCATTCTTTGTACTGCATCTGTATCTTTGGGGTAAATATCCAGTAGTGCAATTGCAAGATCATAGGGTAGCTCTACTTTCAATTTCTTCAAGAATCTGCACACTGTTTTCCAAAGTGGCTGCACCAACTTGCAATCCCACCAACAGTGGAAGAGGGTTCCCCTTTCTCCACACCCTCTACAACACTTGTTGTTTACTGTCTTGTTGATTTTGGCCATCCTAACTGGTGTAAGTTGGTATCTCAGTGGGTTTTGATTTGAATCTCCCTGAAAGCTAGTGATGAAGAGCACTTTTTGATTTGTTTTTTTACCCATTTGTATGTCTTCTTTGTAGAAGTGTCTGTTCATGTCTTCTGTCTCCTTTTCGTCGTGATTATCTGCTTTTTTGAGTGTTGAATGTGAGGAGTTCCTTATATATTTTAGATATCAGACCTTTGTCTGTAGTGTCATTGGCAAATAACTTCTCCCATTCTGGGGTTTGCCTGTTTGTTTTGTTGACTGTTTCCTTTGCTGTGCAGATGCTGTTTATCTTGATGAAGACCCAAACATTCATGTTTGCTTTCATTTCCTTTCCCTTTGGAGACATGCCTTGAAAGAAATTGTTGTGACAAACGTCAAAGAGGGTACCACCTATGTTTTACTCTAGGGTTTTGGTAGATTCCTGTCTCACATTGAGGTCTTTTATCCATTTCGAGTTTATCTTTGTGTGTGATGTGAGAGAATGCTGAACTTTCACTGTTCTATATATAAGGATGTCCAATTTTCCCAACATCATTTATTGAAGAGACTTTTTTTCACTGGATATTTTTTCCTGTTTTGTCAAATATTATTTGACCATAGAGCTATGGGTTCATATCTGGGCTCTTTATTCTTTTTCACTGGTCTATGCTTCTGTTTTTGAGCCAGGACCATACTGTCATGGTGATCCCAGCTTTGTAGTAAAGCTTGAAATCAGGCACTGCGATACCACCAGGTTTCATTTTCTTTTTCAACATTTCCTTAGCAATTTGGGGTCTTTCTGGATCCACACAAATTTTAAAATTGTTTGTTCCAGATCTTTGAAAAATGCCATTGGAATTTTAATTGGAATGGCATATGAGCTGTATAGGCATTTTAACAATGTTTATTCTTCCATCCATGAGCATGGAATGCTTTTCCAACTTTTCTTGTCTTCTTCAGTTTCTTTCATGAGCATTCTGTAGTTCCTCAAGTACAGATACTTTAACTCCTTCGATGGGTTTATTCCCAGTGATCTCATGGTTCTTGGTTCTACAGTAAATGGAATTGATTCCCTAATTTCTTTTTCCACAGTTTCATTGTTAGTGTATAGGAAAGCAACTGATTTCAGTGCATTAATTTTGTATCCTGACACATTACTGAATTGCTGTATCAATTCTAGTAGTTTTTGGGTGTAGTCTTTTGGGTTTTCCTTAAAAAGTCTCATGTCATCTGCGAAGAGAGAGAGTTTGACTTCTTCGTTGCCAATTTAAATAACTTTTATTTATTTTTATTTTCAGATTGCTGTTCCTAAGACTTCTTGTACTATGTCGAACAAGAGTGGTGAGAGTGGGCATCCTCATCATGTTCCTGATCTCAAAAGGAAGGCTTTCAGTTTTTCCCCATTGAAAATGATATTTACTATGGCCTTTTCATAGATAGATTTGATGATGTTGAGGAATGTTCCTTCATTCCCCATACTTTGTAGAGTTTTAATCAGGAACAGATGCTGAATTTTGTCAAACGATTTTTCGGCATCAATCGAGAGGACCATGTGGTTCTTCTCTCTTCACTTATTGAATTATTCTATCACATTTTTTGATTTGCAAATGTTGAACCACCCTTGTATCCACCCAAGTGGGATAATTCTCACTTGGTCATGATGAATAACTTTTTTTTTTTTAGATTTTATTTATTTGACAGAGAGAAACACAGCGAGAGAGGGAACACAAGCAGAGGGAATGGTAGCGGGAGAAGCAGGCTCCACACTGAGCAGAGAGCCTGATGCGGGGCTGGATCCCAGGACCCTGGGATTACGACCTGAGCTGAAGGCAGATGCTTAACAACTGAGCCACCCAAGCGCCCCTGAATAACATTTTTAATGTGCTGTTGGATCCTATTAGCTACGATCATGTTGAGAATCTTGGCATCCATATCCATCAGGGATATTGGTCTGAAATTCTCCTTTTAGATGGGATCATTGCCTGGTTTGGGGATCAGGGTAATGCTGACTTCATGGAAAGAGTCTGGAAGTTTTCTTTCTCTTTCTATTTTTTGAAGCAGTTTCAGGAGAATAGGTATTATTTCTTCTTGAAAGTTTGGTAGAATTTCCCAGGGAATCCATTTGGTCCTGGACTCCTGTTTTTTGGGAGGCTTTTGATCACTGCTTCAATCTAATTACTAGACATTAGTCTATTCAGGTTGTCAATTTCTTCGTTTCAGTCTTGGGAGATAATGGGTTTCCAGGAATGCTTCCATTTTTTTCTAGGTTGTTTAAATTATTTGCATATACTTGTTGATAATAATTTCTGATCATTGTTTCTATTACCTTTGGATTACTCGTGATCTCTCCCCTTTCATTCATAATTTTGTTAATTTGGGTCCTCTCCCTTTTCTTTTGGATGAGGTTGGCCAGTGGCTTATCAATCTTATTGATTCTTTCAGAGAACCAACTTCTGGATTCGTTGATGTGTTCTATTGTTTCTCTAGTTTCTAACTCATTGATCTCTGCTCTGATCTTGATTTTTTCCATTCTTGTGAGTGTGTTTGGCTTCCTTTGTTGTTGGGTGTCGTGATCGCTCCCCTTTCATTCATAATTTGGTTAATTTATGTCCTTCCTCTTTTCTTTTGGGTTGGTTGGCCAGTGGCTTATTCATTTTATTGATTCAATCAAAAAACAATTTCTGGATTTTTTGGTGTATTCTATTGTTTCTCTAGTTTCTAACTCGTTGATTTCTGCTCAAATCTTGATTATTTCCCTTCTTGTGCATATGGTTGACTAAAATTCTGATGAGTGTTGATGCCAAAGTACTCAACAAATTACTAGCCAATATGATCCTACTTTATATGAAAGGGATTATTCACCATGACCAGATGGGTTTTATTCCTGGGATACTGATGGTTCAACATTTGCATATCAGAAGATCACATTAACAAAAAAGACACCTGTATCATATGATCCTTGAAGTCAATTTAAAAAAAAAAAGCATTTGACAGAGTTGGATTTCTGCCAACCACGTTGAACACCCATGAAATCAGCCGGAGGAGCAAGACTTTTCACTTCTGGATCTCTACGGGAGCAGAATACAGCAGAAGAGAGTTTTTATTTTTTTAAACTACTTAATATTATATCTAGAGGCTTAATACAATGATAAATAACCGTCCTTGCACACGAAGAGCTATAACCAACCTCCCATCTTATCCTTCTGTCAGATTTCTGCCTATTTGCTTTTGTTCTGGTATTATGGAAAAACTTATTCCTGGGGTTCATTCTGATTAGGTTCTTTTATTTCATGTCATCTACTCTCGTCGGTCTATATGTTTGTTCTTGTTGGTCTACATACTTCATAAATCTTATTGTTGGGGCCCATTCTGGCTAAGACCCCCACTTTTTCTGTTTCTCTCTATATTTTTTCTATCTTTTTTATCCTTATTCTTTCTTTTTGGTGGTGATCCCAATTGCTCCTAAACCTTCCAGAGTGCACCCTGCCTGGATCATGGGCAAAAAATGAAACAATACATCCTCTCCTCCACCTCCCATCACAATGACTAGGAGGAGGAACACCTAACAGAGGAAGAACCCAGAGACTGCGCCCTCTCCCTCAGAACTATTAGACATGGACATTAACAACACGTCAGAAAGGGAATTCAGGGTGACACTCATCCAGGTAATGGCTAGGATCAATGCCAATATAGAATCCCTAAAGACAGAAATGAAAACCAGTAGAGCCAATGTAAGAAGTGATATCAGTGAGATCCAATCCAATCTAAATAGTTTAAAAACTAGAGTTACGGAGACAGAAAACAGAATTAGTGATTTAGAGGATAAAATGATAGAGAAGAAAGGGCAGGAAGTCACCTGGAGCAAACTGCTCAGGAGTCATGAGAAGAGACTTAGGGAAATAAAAGACACCATGAAATGTTCCAGCGTCAGAATTATTGGAATCCCAGAGAGGATAGAGAAAGGCTGAAGACTAGAAGATATACGTGACCAAATTCTGAATGAAAATTTCCCCAGTCTGGGGAATGGAACAAGGGTACATGTCCTAGAGGCAGAAAGGACACCTGCCAAGATCAATGAGTCTAGAAACACAGCGAGACACATGTTAGTAAAATTTGCAAATTATAATTTTAGACAAGAGGTCTTGAGAGCAGCTAGGGGGAAGAGATCCCTTACATATGGAGGAAGACCCATTAGAATAACATCAGACCTGTCCATAGAAACTTTGCAAGCCAGAAAGGGCTGGCAAGACATAGTCAAGGCACTAAATTAGAAGAACATGGATCCAAGAATACTTTCTCCAGCGAGGGTGATATTCAAAATAGATGGAGAGATAAAGAGTTTCCAAGAATGGCAAAGATTAAAAGAGTATGTGACCAAGAAACCGGCACTTCCAGAAATATTAAAGGGGGTTCTATAAAAGTAGAGAGAACCCATGTGTGACTTAGAACAGAAATTTACAATCAATAGAAACAAGGGCTACACAGGCAACATGATGTCAATAAACACTTACCTTTCAATAAACACTCTCAACGTGAATGGCCTAAACGCTCCCATAAAATGCCACAGGGTTGCAGAATGGATAAACCGGCAAGATCCATACATATGCTGCCTACAAGAGACACATTTGGAACCAAAAGATGCACCCAGACTGAGTGTGAAAGGATGGAGAACCATCTTTCATGCCAGTGGGCCTCAAAAGAAAGCTGGGGTAGCAATTCTCCTATCAGATTAATTAGATTTTCAGTGAAAGACTGTAGTCAGAGATACAGAAGGACATTACATCATTCTGAAAGGGTCTGTCCTCCAAGATGATCTAACAATCATAAATATTTATGCCCCCAATATAGGAGCTGCCAACTACATAAACCAAATGTTAATCAAAGTAGTCACATTGATTGAAAATACAATCATAGTAGGAGACCTTAATACACCACTCTCAGTGACAGACAGATCATCTAAACAAAAATTAATAAAGAAACAAGAAATTTGAATGACACATTGGACCAGATGGACCTCATAGATATATACAGAACATTCCACCGTAAAAAACCAGAACACTCATTTTTCTCCAGTGCACACGGAACTTTCTCCAGAATACACCACGTACTGGGCTACAAATCAGGACTCAACCAATATCAATAGACTGAGATGATTCTCTGTATTTTCTTGGGCCACAATGTTCTGAGACTGTAACTCAACCACAAGAAGAAGTTTGGAAGGAATTCAAACATTGGAGGCTAAAGACCAACCTGCTCAAGAATGCTGAGATCAACCAAGAAATCAAATATGAGCTTAAACAATTCATAGAGACCAATGAGAATGAAGACACATCACTGCAAAACCTACGGGACATGGCAAAGCCGGTCCTAAGGGGGAAAAACATAGCCATCCAAGCCTCACTCAAAAAAATTGAAAAATCTCGAATACACCAGCTCTCCATACACCTCAAAGAACTGGAAAATCAACAAAAAAGGAAGCCAACCCCACGCACAAGAAGGGAAATAATCAAGACCAGAGCAGAGATCAATGAGGTAGAAACTAGAGAAACAATAGAACACACCAACGTATTCAGAAGTTGGTTCTTTGAAAGAATCAATAAGATTGATAAACAAATGGACAAACTCATCCAAAAGAAAAGGGAGAGTAGTCAAATTAACAAAATTATGAATGAAAGGAGAGACATCACCACTAAGCCAAAGGAAATAGAAAGAATCATCAGAAATTATTATCAACAACTTTACACCAATAAGTTAAACAACCTAGAAGAAATGGATGCATTCCTGGAAACCCATAATCTTCCAATACTGAAACAGGAAAAAGTTGACAACCTGAATAGACCAATATCTTGTAATGAGATTGAAGCAGTGATCAAAAACCTACCAAAAAACAAGAGTCCAGGACAAGACGGATTCCCTGGGGAATTCTACGAAATCTTCAAGAAAGAAATAATACCTATTCTGATATTCTGAAACTGTTTCAAAATAAAGAAACAGAAGGAAAACTTCCAGACTCTTTCTATGAAGCCAGCATTACCCTGATCCCAAAACCATGCAAAGACCTTATGAAAAAGGACAATTTCAGACCAATATCCCTGATGAATATGGATGCCAAGATTCTCAACAAGATTTTAGCTAATAGGATCCGACAGCACATCAAAAGTTTATTCATCATGACCAAGTGGGATTTATCCCTGGGATGCAAGGGTGGTTCAACATTGGTAAATCAAAAAATGTGAAAGAAGAAATCAACAAGAGAAGAGAGAAGAACCACATGGTCTTCTCAATTGATGCAGAAAAAGTGTTTGACAAAATTCAGTATCCATTCCTGATTAAAACTCTTCAAAGTATAGGGATAGAAAGAACATTCCTCAACATCACCAAGTCTATCTAAGAAAAGGCCACAGCAAATATCATTCTCAATGGGGAAAAGCTGACAGCCTTCCCGTTGAGATCAGGAACATGACAAGGATTGTCGTGTTCTCTCACCACTCTCACCACTCTTGTTCAACATATTTCTAGAAGTCCTAGCGACAGCAATCAGACAACAAAAGAAATAAAAGTTATTCAAATTGGCAATGAAGAAGTCAAACTTTCTCTCTTCCCAGACTACATGTTACTCTGTATGGAAAACCTAAAAGACTCCACCCCCAAACTACTAGAACTCATCCAGCAATTCAGTAATGTGGCAGGATACAAAATCAGTGCACAGAAATCAGTTGCTTTTCTATACACTAACAATGATACTGTGGAAAGAGAAATTAGGGAATCTATTCCATTTACGATAGCACCAAAAACCATAAGATACCTGGGAATAAACCTAACCAAAGAGGTGAAGGATCTGTACTTGAAGTACTACAAAACACTCCTGAAAGAAATTGAAAAATACACAAAAAGTTTGAAAAACATTCCATGTTCCTGGATTGGAAGAATAAACATTGTTAAAATGTCTATACTGCCCAGAGCAATCTATACTTTCAATGCCATCCTGGTCAAAATTCCACTGGATTTTTTTCAAAAGCCTGGAACAAACAATCTTAAAATTTATATGGAACCAGAAAAGATCCTGAATCGCTAAGCAAATGCTGAAAAAGAAAAACCAAGCTGGTGGCATCACATTGCCTGATTTCAAACTTTACTACAAAGTGGTGATCACCAAGACAGCATGGTACTGGCACAAAAACAGACACATAGACTAGTGGAACAGAATAGAGAGCCCACATATGGACCCGCAACTCTATGGTCAAATAAGCTTTGACAAAGCAGGAGAAAATATCCAGTGGTAAAAAGATATTCTTTTCAATAAATGGTGTGGGGAAAATTGGAAAACTATATGTAGAAGAATGAAAGTTGACCATTCTGTTACACCATACACAGAGATAAACTGGAAATGGATAAAAGAGGCAGGAATCTATCAAAATCCTAGAGGTGAACATAGAGAGTAACCTTTTCAACATCAGCCCCAGCAACTTCTTTCAGTACATGTCTCCAAATACAAAGGAAACAAAAGCGAAATTTAACTTTTGGGACTTCATCAAGATAAAAAGTTTCTGCGCAGCGAAGGAAATAGTCCACAAAACAAACAGGCAACCCACAAAATGGGAGATGATATTCACAAATGACACTACAGACAAAGGTCCGATATCTAAGATCAATAAAGAAGTCCTCAAACTCAACACTCACAAAACCGATAATTACATGAAAAGATGGGCAGTAGACATGAACAGACATTTCTCCAAAGAAGACATACAAATGGCTACCAGACACATGAAAAAATGTTCATCATCTTTAGCCATCAGGGAGTTTCAATTCAAAACCACACAGAGATATCACCTTACACGAGTCAGAATGGCCAAAATCAGAGGACAGTAAACAACAAATGTTGTTTGTTGAAGATTGAAGGCACCCTCTTACACTATTGGTGGGAGTGCAAGCTGGTGCAGCCACTTTGGAAAACAGTGTGGAGATTCCTCAAGAAATTAAAAATAGAGCTACCCTATGACCCAGCCATCACACTCCTGGGTATTTACCCCAAGGAAGCAGATGCATTACAAAGAAGGGCCACATGTACCTCAATGTTCAAATCAGCAATGGCCACAATTGCCAAACTGTGGAAAGAACCAACATGCCCTTAAACACATGAATGGATAAAGAAGTTATGGTCCATATATACAATGGAATATTATGCCTCCATTAGAAAGGATGAATATCCAACTTTTATATCAACATGGATGTGACTGGAAGAGATTATGTGGAGTGAAATAAGTCAAGCAGAGAGAACCAATTACCTTATTGTCTCACTTATGTGTTGAGCACAAAGAAAATCTTGGAGGGGGCGCCTGGGTGGCTCAGTCGTTAAGCGGCTGCCTTCGGCCCAGGT
>CM053607.1:127170705-127190184 GCA_028646535.1 Procyon lotor | reverse complement strand
TTCTTCTTCTTCTTCTTCTTCTTCTTCTTCTTCTTCTTCTTCTTCTTCTTCTTCTTCTTCTTCTTCTTCTTCTTCTTCTTCTTCTTCCTTTTTCTATATATCTATAAATGCATGTATATCTTCAAGTCTTCAAGGGTTTCTCTAATACTCTCTCTGTGTATACACACACACACACACACACACACACACACACACACATAAATACAAACTCTTGGGATCACCAGTTTTACAATTAAAGTGTAGTATTAAAACTGTGCTTTTAGGGGCGCCTGGGTGGCTTAGTCATTATGAGTCTGCCTTCGGCTCAGGTCATGATCCCGGGGTCCAGGGACCAAGCCCTGCATTGGGCTTCCTGCTCAGCAGGAAGCCTGCTTCTCCTGCTATCATTCTCTCTGCTTGTGTTCCCTCTCTTGCTGTGTTTCTCGCTGCCAAATAAATAAAATCTTTGAAAAAAATGTGCCTTTATTCCTTCCCCTTTTAATCTCTATTTATTACAATTATGCTAAATATTTACTGTTTATATGTTGATAATATATTTTTTATATCAAAACCCAGACATAAATTAGAAAACGCAAGAGCTAAATAAATGTATTTTATTAATTCATGTTTACCCTCTTTCTGTATCTCTCCTTCTGATTGTTTAGGATTTCATATTTCATTGTATTCCTTTTTTTAAGATATATTATTTTAATATTTGTATTTTAAGGTAGATAGGCTGGTAACAAAATATTTTATTATTCCCTGTATCTAAAAATATATTGATTTTCCCTTTCTTAATACAGGATATATTTACTGGATACAGAAATTTGAATTGCTATCTCTTTCTTTGCCTCTTCAAACTTTCATACCACATTCTCTGGTATCCACTAGTTTTCATGAGCATATTGCTGTCATTAAAATATTTTCCCTCCATGGGGCACCTGGGTGGCTCAGTGGGTTAGAGCCTCTGCTTTCAGCTAAGGTCATGATCTCAGGGTCCTGGGATCAAGCCCCACATTGGCCTCTCTGCTCAGCAGAGAGTCTGCTTCCCCCTCTCTCTCTGCCTACTTGTGATCTCTCTCGCTATCAAGTAAATAAAAGAAATCTTTAAAAAAAATATTTTCCCAGGCGCCTAGGTGGCTCAGTCGTTAAGCGTCTGCCTTTGGCTCAGGTCATGATCCCAGGGTCCTGGGATTGAGCCTCGCATGGGGCTCCCTGCTGGGCAGGAAGCCTGCTTCTCCTGCTACCATTCCCTCTGCTTGTGTTCCCTCTCTCACTGTGTTTCTCACTGTCAAATAACTAAAATCTTTAAAAAAATATATTTTCCCTCCAATAGAAAATATATTGATTTCAACTGAATGTATTCATTGTTTATGTTTTTGTATTTGCTTTAGTTTTTTTGGAGTGTTAATTTTGATATCTCGTGATGTGGAGTTTGTTTGGGATTTATCCTGTTGGAGTTGGCTGAGCATTTTGAGTCGAGCTCTTATAGGTTCTTGTTTTCAATTTGAGAAAACTTTGAGCCTTGCTGTTTTTAGCCATAGAGTTGTATTCTCTTTCAAAGACTTAATGACTTGAATGTTAGACCTTTTTCATTCATTAATTTGAAATGTTTTACTTTCAAATTCACTGGTTTCTCCTTTTATCTTCTCATTACAGTGTTGGGACCATCCATTTACTTTTTAAAAGTAATAATTATTGTAATTGTTACTTCTTGGGTTTTTTTTTTTCCTTCCTTCCTTCCTTCCTTCCTTCTTTCCTTCCTTCCTTCCTTCCATTCTTTCATTCTTTCTATTTCTTCTTGAGAGAGAGAGAGTGAGCTTTCAAGCAGAGGTGAAGAGGGGCAGAGGAAGGGTAAAAGAGAGAATCTTAAGCATGCTCCTTGTTGAACATGGGGCTTGATCTCACAAATCCTGAATTATGGCCTGAAAACAAAAGTAAGAGGCTTAATAGACTGAGCTACCCAGGTGTCCCATAGTACTTAAATTTTGATGTTATAATCTTTATATTTTCAGAACTGTTTTTATTGCAGAGGGTTTCTAAGTTTTCATTTGTTTCAGGCATATTTATAATTAGTTGTTCAATCATTTTTGTGATAACCGAGTTAAACGCTTTGTCACTTAATTCTAATATTTCCATCATTTTATTGTTGACATGTCTTTATTGTTGTTTCTCAGTTTTAAGATTTTCATTGTTATTGCTGTTAGGGGTGAGTTTTTTTTTTATTTAAAACTGGTTATTTGAATTATAATAGTATAAGATACTTGCATCTTATGTAAATCTTTTGTTTTAGCAGAACTCCTCTGATATTGGTCTTATGGGTAAATTTTCAGGGCTACCTTGCTTTTGATAGTTGAAAGTAAAGACCTTTATTCCCTATTGATTTCTATTCACATCTGGAAGCAGGTAGAAGGTGATTATTATTAATACTGGGAGGGACCTTTCAGACAGTATATATTTATAAATATGATAATAATGTTACTACTTAATTGAAAGTGTTATTGTCGGGTGGAATTGTGACTTAGTATACCATTCAATGTATTTGAAGAACTGCCTGGTACATATTTTCATTTGACAGATAGAACTATGTACGTAAGTAATAAATCCAGTTTAGAGATCAAATTTTCTCAGGATTCATAAACTTCAATGTATTCATTTTACAATGGAAAGAACCAGGGCCAGAAATTGAAAGAAAATGTACTAATTTAAGCACAATGATTGTATTGCCTATTGAAAAAATGGTATGTTTGGGTGTGTTTCAATTACATCAATTCCATGTTTCATCTCAATTTGTACCAAGTGCATTTAGCTTTTGTACATTTTAATTATGTCAAAATTAGGATATTAGAGAAAGCATTAGAAAATTATTATATCTGTATCACAAAAGTTCAAGTTTCAGAAATGTTTTAAATCAAAGCCGATTTTCCAAACTTTTAAAAAAACACTACATAGAATGCTGTAACAGTAGATGATAAACAATATTAATTAAAACACAAATTTCTTTGGACACTATATATATATATATATATATATATATATATATATATATTTAATATTCAGCTTGTTATATAACTTAGAACATATAAATTTATTCCTCTTGATTAATATCTAACATTAAATAATGGGTACTGAACTTTTTCTGTTATTTGTCCAGCTTGAAATTCCTGGTATATTATTTCCGATGAGCTGGGGAAAGACAACAGCTCAGGTGCAAGGGTGTGAGTTGTTAGATATTCAGGCCAGGTTATGTGCCACTGATTAATCCCTGTAAATAAATTTTCATGCAGAAATACCTTCATAGTCCTTTAGGGAATCTTGCTTATCTGTAAATCCATAGTTTTCTCAAAGGGTGATATATATAGCTATTTGAAAAGTATTTTATGCTTTTTGAAAATACAAGAGGGAGACTTTAGACAAAATAATTGTCATTAATTTCTTCTTCATTCTGTGGAAAACAGTGAGCTATCAAGAAACTGAAGACACTGGGAATCAACAGAACCCTAGAAATTTGAATTATAGCAGGTAAGCATGAATAACAGGAGTTCATATATTTGCAGGAACATAAATGGGTAAAAGCCTCCATGGGCTATGTATGACCAAAAAGTTACAAAAATTCCTTTTTCAATGAAAAAGTGGATTTTGAACAAGTAGCTGATACATGCAAGTAGCATGATATATGTTGATATACATTTCCTTTGAAGTCTGTAATTTAATTGCTTCAAGATTTCCCCCACAAAATGATCTGAATTCAACAGGAGGCCACTGCAATAAGGGTCATGGTCTTTGTCTACACAGCACTACCTGTGAGGTGTTGTCTGATCCAGTCTCTGTAAAAATGATTATCCAATGGACATCATTAAGGAACAAAGGTATGTATTGTCTTCTTAACGTGGGGATAAAAGTAAATTTATATCATGTTTATAATACCACAAAGAAAACCTCAGTAAGCATCCTCAATGTAATCTTAAATTTTAAAAATATGACACTGACAGTTCAATTATATTGTATAGAGAATAGAAACATGGACATTTGAAACTATATAATAAAGAGAGACATCCCTTTCACTGTTTATGTTGTGAGAAGAATCAAATTTTAAAATCTCCCTTAAGCTTGTTTTATCTTGTACAATAGGGTGATAACACCAGTACTTAATGAAATATGTTGATGTGGGGTGCAAATAAGATCAAACTATGATATTTAAAGTAATATAGCGCTTAGCACACCCTTGAATTTGGTCAATATTATTTTGTATTATAAGCCATAAACCCAGTTTAGAGGTGAAAGTTTTATTAGAAACATAAATCCAATCTTTCCATTTTTTTGTGGAAAGGATTAGGACCAGAGAGTAAAAACAAATGTCCTCAATGAGAAACTAAATTACGGTGCATGTTGGAAAATATCTTCTTTGGTCCTATGTCAATTATACTGTCCTGACACCAGGTTTTCCTTTAACTTGTGTTAATTGCATTTTGTTTAGTCATTGCAATATGGGTAACAAATAGGACATTGAAAGAAGCATTAGAATTTTTGTTGTGGTTTAAATCACAAAAAATCAGATTCTTATATGTCCTCTGAGAAAACAGCTCCAGGGCATAATCTTTAAAAATATGCAAAGTTCTTACATTTAGTGGAGTTCCAAAATGCAGTTCCACCAAGACACTGTATCTTCTTGCAGATTTGGAAACATTTTCTAATCTCTTACTCAGTAGTCTAGCTCCCAAAGACTTACTCTATCAACATTTTAATGAGAATCTTCAGATATCACTGCTTCCTCAGTTGACAAACACCAGAGCAGACAATTGACTACTTCATTCTCAAAACTATTTATTTGCTTCAAGGAAATCATATATAAAATACATCAGTTTAAAGCAGTCTTTACCTAAAAATCTATATTTATGATATATGCAGTCATTATATATTAACATGTCTCAAGAAAATAAAAATATGGGCACCCGGGTGGCTCAGTGGGTTAAATCCTCTGCCTTCTGCTCGGGTCATGATCCCAGGGTCCTGGGATCGAGCCCCACATCGGCCTCTCTGCTCAGCGGGGAGCCTCCTTCCTCGCCTCTCTGCCTAGTTATGATCTCTCTCTCTGTGTCAAATAAATAAATAAAATCTTAAAAAAAAGAAAAGAAAAAAATAAATTGAAAACACAATAATCCTTACATGAAGAGATAAATTATTAAATGCCTTGATACCTGCATGCTTTGAATTAGAAGTCAATTTTCTAACATTCTTATTGATACCACATTTGTAATATGAGCTTTCTAAGGTGCTACTGTCTTCTCTAGAATAGTTGTTTACACCTCTCTTTCAAGAATTTGAGAAGGCTTGAGATCTCAGATAGCATTCAGTTGAGATCCTCTTTCTTCTTTTAAGAATTAGTAAAAAATAGACCTTTTGTAGAAAATGACAAATCGTTTACAGCTAAATTTCTTGTATATTAAGAAGTTTGAAGCTTTTCCATTTGATTATTCTGTATAGCTTTTATAAAATATTCCCTACATTTTGCTATTCTCCGATACTAAATAAATTATCTTTCAAGGAATTTTTTTGATGATTTTCAGTTAGTAACTGTGTAGTACATCATTAATTTTTGATGTGGTGTTCAATGATTCATTAGTTACATACAACACCCAGTACAACACGTGTCCTCCTGCCAATGATGCCATTCCTCATTGCTCTGATTCTATTTATCACATTCACTTTTATTTCAACAATTACTCAGTAAACTTTGCTTCTTTCCTGGCTCTAAAAATATTGGATATACAGCCTGAGAATGAATATGTGTGTAAGATTGGGCGAGTGCACATGAACATACATGGGTGAGTAGATTTATGAGCAGCCAGTGGGTATGAAAGGTGAAGCTTTCTCCAACATTCCATATTCTTCTCCCCCTTTTCCTAATTAGTATGACTCTTTCCATGGTAATGGCATAACTCCATATTTATTAAGTTTCTCTCCACATTTGGCATCATGTTTCTATCATAAATTTCATTTTTATTTTTTTCATTTTTATCCTTTAGTGTAATGTATTTAATCAAAAATTGAATGAAAAATATTATTTACTTCTAGTGGATAAAGATAATGTGTATAAAAGTAAACACTTCACAAAAATATTCAATGATTCCCTTTTGTTATTTGAAGTAATTTGAAAATTATTTTGTGTACTAAACATTTTATTTAGAATATTGAACTAATAATTCAAGATATATTTTATAAAGATGCACGTTCCATCATAAATACACCAAAGAATCATAAAGACTTTTCCTCTTCTTTCTTCCTATTCTTCTTAATCTGCTCATTTAATATACATCAAATTCAGACACATACTAGGAGTGGCATAGTGAAGAGGTCATAAACCCTAACATGGATAATAGGAGAGTAAAGAGGTGCATGTCTTATAAGAACAAAAGAGATGATTTCTTACATAAAAGCATTCTTGGAAAGGAAAAAGACTTAACAGAAACCTGATGTTGTGCGTTTACTCTTTTTTATCCCATCTAGAGTGGAAAACATGACCAACCACTCAGCAGGGATGGAATTCTTCCTCATGGCATTCTCTGACACCAGAGAGCTTCAGATTTTACATGGCTTTCTGTTTTTGTTTATTTACCTGGTGACTCTTATGGGGAATCTTCTCATTATTGTCCTGATCACCCTGGATCAGTGTCTTTACACCCCCATGTACTTCTTCCTGAAGAACTTATCACTTTTTGATGCCTGCCTCATTTCCATCACACTTCCAAAATTTATCCTGAACTCTTTATCCCACAGAGACACCATTTCATTCTCAGGATGCTTATTACAGGTGTTGTTGGTGATCCACTTTGCTGGGTCTGAACTTTTCCTTTTAACTGCTATGTCCTATGACCGCTATGTGGCCATCTGTCACCCATTGCACTACAATGTCATCATGAACAGGAGAGTTTGTTTGAGGATGACAGCTGCCTCCTGGTTTCTTGGGTGTATCTTTGGGGTCTTATACTCAGCTGGTACTTTCTCTTTATCTTTCTGTGACTCCAGAAAAGTTCCTCAGTTTTTCTGTGATGTCCCCTCCCTACTGAAGATCTCTTGCTCAAAGTCTCATGTCACCATAGATATTACTAAGGCAACTGGGATTATGTATACACTTTTCTGTTTGGTATCCATTGGATTTTCATACACTTACATTTTCAATACAGTGCTGAGAATGTCGTCATTACAAGGGTGGTCAAAATCCTTTTCCACTTGTGTGCCCCATCTCATAGTTGTAACAACATTTATTGTGACTGCCACAATTGCCTACCTGAAGCCAGTCCCTGATTCTCCACATCTTCTGGATTTTTTGGTGTCTGTGATATATTCTGTGTTGCCTCCATCTTTGAACCCCATAATATACAGCCTAAGGAACAAGGAAATCAAGGCAGCTGTGAGGAGGTTTCTAAGGAAACTAAGTCTTTATATATTCTACAGGGAAAAACAATAGAACTGACATCTATAAAGCTAAATTGTGTGTGTGTGTATGTGTGTGTGTGTATGTGTGTGTATTTAGTGTTTATATGTTATACATAGCACATATACATATAAACATACATGTTTGTGTGCTATGTTTTATAAAACATGCACATATATAGGTTTCTTATAATCTAGGGTGGATATCAATATTCTATATAATGAATAGTCACTTTATTTAAAAGTGCTAAAATAATGTTGGTCTGTTCATGCTTATTAATAAGCATTCCTTATCACAGAATCTCCAATAATAACATATTAATTACCTAGAATCTGTACATGTAAATAAAGTTTCAGAAACAGTAGTTTTTCAATGGCTTTCTGAAGTTGTCCAAATACTAATATTTTTTGAATCTGTAAATATATTGCTTTACATGGCAAAAAGGAACTCAGTATATGTAATCCAATTAAGGAGCATGAAATGAGGTGATTATCCTACACTATCCAATGGCCCTAATATAATCATGAAAATTGGAGCATTTGCAGACTTTGTTAGAGGGGGATGTGTCTATGGAATTGTGGTTTTCCATTGCTCGTTTTGAAGATGTAAGGTGGTCATGAGTCAATAAACAGAGGCAGCCTCTGGAGACTGGAAAATGCAAGAACAGATAGTTCACTGGAGACCCAAGAAAAAACTGAAGCCATACCAGCTACAACATCATTTTAGCTCAGTGTGATTGGATCTGGATTTCTAAATTACAGCACTTTAAAACATAACAAGTTAACCAAAGGATTTGTGAAAATTTGCTATAGCAACAACAGAACTTTAACAAATCATTAAATAATTGTGCTCTTAAATACCTCTTAAATTAGAACTTCTTTAGAACAGGAATGCAGATTCTAAAACTGAAGGTCTTTGTTAATGGTAAAAAACCATAATAAAAAAGTATACACCAAAATATTTATAATTCTGCAGAATATTTTAGATTATATTAATCTTTTGTCCATTATATTTTTCAACTACCATTTATATTTTACATTTAAAAAAATCTACCAAGAATCATAAATAAATAAATAAGTAAACTATTTTTAATACTTGATTTTATTTTTATGAGGCCGGATTTTTATTTTTATTTCTATATATTTAAAGATTCTATTTATTTAATATTTATTTATTTATTTATTCATTTGACAAAGAGAGGGAGAGGTCACAAGCAGGCAGAGAGAAACGAAGAGAGAGAGGCAGAAGCAGGGTCCTTGCAGAGCATAGGCCCAATGCAGGGCTAGATCCCAGGACCCTGAGATCATGACCTGTGATGAAGGCAGAGACTTTAACCCACTGAGCCACCCAGGTGCCCCAAGATAGGATTTTTAATATCTTATTAAAATTAGGGTTTTTTTTTTACTTTTTAACTTAGTTTACAACATTTAAGTACTTATGTTTCCTCCACTGTAAAGTGTTTAATTTCTATGTGGTATTTGTTATTGAGACTCACTATATAAAGATTAGCTATTGCCAACTGTAGAGCTACCTGCAGACGGAGTGTGGGAGTCCAGTGTGTTGGGAAAAGTTGGTCAATTATGGTGCAATGGGCTGCACTATGAGTATCAAGGACAAGCTGGTGGCCCAGCACTCCAAGCTGATCAACAAAAGCCTTCAGAAGGAGAGCAAGAAGGTGGTGCAGGAGGTGAAGTTGCTGCTTTTGTGTACTGAGGAGTCAGGAAAGAGCACCATTGTTAAGCAGATGAAGATTATCCATGAGGACAGCTACTTGGTAGAGGAATGCAGGCAGTACCATGCAGTCCTCTACAGCAATGCCATCCAGTCCATCATGGCCGCTATCAAAGCTTTGGGAAATCTGCAGATTAACTTTGCCAACTCCTCCTGCATAGATGAGGTTAGAGGCCAGTAGTGGCTATGACTGGGCAGGTAGCTACATCCAGAATAAATCTGAAGACCTGAACAAGTGCAGGAATACCAAACTGACCTATACACACTTCACCTGCCCTCCAGACACTAAGAACATGAATTTGCTGCCCTTACCAACTTCATCATCAAGAACAAGGGAAAGACAGCAGCCTCTTCTGAGGGGCAGTGGAGTTCACAGGATAAGATAGTTCTGATTATACTCCCCCCAGGCCCTGATGAAGATGGGACAAGAAGACAACACTCCCCAGTGGCCCCCAACCCATCTTGGCCACTTTTCCCCTTTCTTCTCTCTTTCTTGTGTCCCCATTCCCTCCCTCAGGTCCAGAAGCTCAGGAAAGGTGTTGACTCCAACCTCCCGTTATAAGCCAGCCCTTTGTCCAGTTTTTGATGCTGGGAATGGCCATGGTGCCCCCTTCCTGAGCATCTGTTCTTGTTTTAACCATTATCTTTTTCTGTAATAAGATAAGAGAGCACATGCTGAGTATCCTAAGGCCTGTAGCTTGAGGAGCACTCACTTCTGCACCTTGGGAATCCTGGCTTTGCTAAACCAGCCCCTGATGCAGCCCAAGTCCAAATGTTTATAGAGGGTCTCCTGCCCTTCCCACTCCTCCTGTGGCTCCAAGTCTCCAAAAGAAAAAGCAAAGGAAGCATGAGAGGCCATTATTCCTGGACACTACCTGTTCATTTTTGTAGCTTTAAAAAAATGAAAAAAAATGTTAAGAGCAATACAAAGGCAAAGCTGCAAATCTAGAAAATGTTTTTTTTAGAGAAAAACTATTTAAAGCTGTCAAATCATGACCAACACTGACCCAGTACTCTTTGAGTGATTCCACATTTTGAGTGTGTCTGACAGTTTACACCCATCCCTGTGCTTACTGACCCCTTCTCTGGCATCATCTCTGCTCTGCCTTCCACAGAACTAGATTCCAAGATAAATTCCATAGAACTGCTAACATCACTGAGGATTCTGTCCCAGTGGCCCTGATTCCTGGCTCCATTAACCTAAAAATAGTTCCCTGGCTCTAATGTAGGAACCACCACTCCCTTCGGAGGGCCCTACTCCTCATGTACTTGGCCCAGCATTGAGTGTTTCTTGGTTTTCCTCTCTTTCCTTCCTATGTTCATTTGTTCCATTTCTTAAATTCCACATATGATTAAATCATATATTTTTCTTTCTCTGACTGACTAATTTCACTTAGTACAATACTCTCTAGCTCCATCCATGTCCTTGCATTTGGAAATATTTAATTCCTTTTTTTGGTTAATATATACATACACATATTACTATATATACATACATATAGTAATACATATGTTATCACTAAATTGTACACCTGAAATAATATTACACTGTATGTTAGCAAACTCTAAATACAAACTTAAAAACATGAATAAAAAGAACAAATAAAACTTCAATATGGCTTATCAGATATTCCACTTATTTTATCCAATTTGAGACATATGATTTGTAAAATTCTATATGTTGCTGTGTCCTTTTTAATCTCTGCACTTTCCACAAAAATTAATTAATTAAGTTTAATATACCATAGAACAGACAGCTCGCCATTAGTTTCTCTTGCCAAACATCGTGTTACATATTGCACAAAACAGCAATGCTAACACCTAAATAATAATACCCTGAGAGTATTCAGTGTGTAAATACATATAAATCAATTACTGTGCCTATAAGAAGTACTCAATAATAGTAATAATAATTAATAATATTCCTTCTTTTTTTAAAAAAAGTTTTTATTTACTTATTTGACACACAGGAAGAGAGAAATCACAAGTAGGCAGAGAGGCAGGCAGAGAGAGAGAAGGAAGCAGGCTCCCTGTTGAGCAGAGAGCCCGATGCGGGACTTGATCCCAGGACCCTGATATTATGACCTGAGCTGAAGACAGAGGCAATAATATTCCTTCTGACAAGTCACAACAATATAGTCAACTGTTATTACAAATTTGAATCACTTACAAAATTAAATGATTTATTTCATAGTTGGGTATATATAGCCATAAATTCATTTTTATATTTCCCTCATTTACATTATGGTGGTTTCATATATCACTTGTATTAATAATGAAGAGTCAAAATTAAACAGAATTTAACATCTACTTTGCTATGATCATCTGAATTCACACACTATGAAATGAAAATACTTAGTCAAATGGCATATTTAGTCAAAAGTGACTCTAGGGGATTATGCTAAGAGAAATAAGTTAGGCAGAGAAAGACAATTATCATATGGATCTACTCGTATGTGGAACATAAGGAATAATACAGAACAATGGGGAAGGGAGGGAAATCTGAAGGGGGAGAAATCAGAGAGGCGGATGAATCATGAGAGACTATGGATTCCTAGAAACAATCTGAAGATTTCAGAGGGGAGAGGAGTGGAAGGATAGGGTAGTTGTGTGATGGATATTAATGAGGATATCTGTTTTAATGAGCACTGGGTGTTATATGCAAATAACGAATCATTGAACACTACTTCGTAACTAATGATGCACTCTATGGTGACCAACATGATATAATTTAAAAAAAAAAGGAAAAGATAAGTAAAATGGTTAAGAAAAGTGACTAACAAAAAAGTCCCATTCTCAAGTACTGTTATCAGTACTTTGTACTCCTTTGTAAAGGAATAGAAAGTATTCCTTTGTAAGTACTTGTATTCCAGGTACTTTGTATTCCTTTGTAAATTGTCTTCATCTAATCTTCCAAATTCTTTCTGAACCCTTTGGAGGTTATCAGGGGCTCATGATAAAGAGCTGGATAAATTCACATTAAATCCAAAACACATATGGCTTATCATTTCTACCTATGAGATGAAAGAATACATCTCAACCTGGCAATTCAATTGGAGGAGATTCCAGGGTACCGCATAATCAACAAATAACTACTTTAAGACCTAAATAAATGTGTCAGTAGGACCTTGTCTTTGTTAGATTAATTCCTGGCATTTAAAATATACAGTCTCTGTTTTCAGCGGAGTGGCTGTGTAAAAACTATGCACCAATGAATATCATGTTAGGTATGACTTTTTTACATGGGCAGTTTTATGTTAAGGTACATTTTTTCCCTTGTTTTTCAGAATTTTATTTGAAATGGTTGTGGATATTTTCAAATACATTTTTTGCATCCATTGAGATATTTTTAAATTTTTATTTAACATATGTATTTTATTTATTTATTTTATATAATCTTTCATTCTGTTAGGATAATTAATCATATTGCTTGACTTGTGTATGTTGAAATATTCTTATATTCTAGAGACAAATCCTTTTGGTAAATGTGTATAACCTTTTCTATATGCTGACGAATTTAGTTTGTTACTATTTCCCTAAGGAATTTGCATCTATGTGAGTTCTGGAGGAAGAAATGGAAACCAATAAAATAATAATTGTAGCATTTAATACCACACTTTCAATAACATACAGAACATTCAACAGAAATGTCTATATATAGACTATATATAGACTAACCAAAATAACCACACAGGTCATTCCACACAATGGCAGAAGGCAAACATTTCCCCAGTGCACATAGAACATTCTCTGGGAAAGATCACATGTTAGGTTACAAAACAAGTCTTGGACCACTTACTGACTCATATCCTTTATTCTACCCTGTCAAAGTTTGATGCATTAGAGACTACAGCATTTTGAAAAGCTTGCAGACCAGCCCAAGGTGGTTACTTTTGCTTTCTTATCAAGCACATGCTGTTCATGAACAAATTTGGAACTTGCTTTTCTTTCCTTATCTTTTAAGGCTAGATAACTATTAACAGAACTTACCCAATAAATATCTTTGGTTTTCTTTATATGCCACACATAGTTTTCATGTAGAAGTTTTATAGATATTGTAATTCTTATATTATTATGAATTGGATTACTTTACAAAATGTTTTCTAATTCATTATTACTAGTGGTAAAGTTACGATTTTTTGGAATACATGTTTTAGTAAGCCATATCACTCTTTTTCTTTTTCTTTTATAACTTCTACTGAGATATTTTCTTATTATCATTCCCCAGTGTTTGTCTGGGTTAGAAACTATACTTTCTTTTTCCATTCTTTTATCACCTTCCTTAAATATTTCCCTCAAGTTTTTATTTAAATTCCAGTTAGTTAACATATGGTATAGTATTAGTTTCAAGTGTACAATTTATCAATTCATCACTCACATACAACACTCAGTATTCATTACAACAAGTGCCCTCCTTAATACTTATTACCTACCTATCCACCCCCCTCCTCTCCCCTCCAGCAACCCTCAGTTATTTATAGTTAAGAGTCTGCTTTAAAGTTTGCCTCTTTCTTTCTCTCTTCCTATTTTCATCTGTTACATTTCTTAAGTTTGACATACAAGTAAAATCACATAGTATTTTTCTTTCTCTGACTAATTTTGCTGAGCATAATATTCTTTAGCTCCATCCACATCATTGCAAAAGGCAAGATTCCATTCTTTTTGATGGCTGAGTAATATTCCAGTATATGCATATATGAAAAGTCTTAACAAATCTAAGATTGAAATCATACCAAGAATCTTTTTGTTATTTTTTTATTTTCCCCAAATATGTTTATTTTATTTTTTCAGTGTTACAAGATTAATTGTTCATGCACCACACCCAGTGTTCCATGCAATGCATGCCCTCTTCAATACACACGACGAGGCTCGCACAACCCATACCCCATCCTCTCCAAAACCCTCAGTTCATTGCTCAGATTCCACAGTCTCTCATGCTTCATCTCCCACTCTGATTTCCCCCATTCCCCCTTCCCTTCCTTCTCAAAATGCCCTCCATGTTTTTCATTATGCTTAGCACATAAGTGAGAACTAAGGTAATTGTCTCTCTCTGTTTGACTTATTTCACTCCGCATAATCTCTTCTAGTCCCATCTATGTTGATACAAAAGTTGGATATTCATCCTTTCTGATGGAGGCATAATATTCCATTGTGTATATGTACCATATCTTCTTTACCCATTCATCTGTTGAAGGGCATTTTGGTTCTTTCTAAAGTTTTGCAATTGGGGCTATTTCTGCTGTGAACATTGGGGTACATGTGGCCCTTCTTTGTAATGCATATGCTTCTTTGGGGTAAATAGCCAGTAGTGCGAAGGCAGGGTCATAGGGTTCCATTTTTAATTTCTTGAGGAATCTCCACACTGTTTTCCAAAGTCTCCACACTAGCTTGCAATCCCACCAACAGTGTAAGAGGGTGCCGCTTTCTCCACACCCTCTCCAACATTTGTTTATTGTCCTGTTGATTTTGGCCATTCTAACTGGTGTAAGGTGGTATCTCAGGGTGGTTTTGATTGGAATCTCCCTGATGGTTAAAGATGATGAACATATTTTCATTTGTCTGTTAGCCATTTTTATGTCTTCTTTGGAGAAGTGTCTGTTCTTGTCTTCTGCCCATTTTTGGATGTGATTATCAGTTTTGTGAGTGTTGAGTTTGAGGAGGTTTTTTTTTTACATCTTAGATATCAGTCCTTTGTCTGTAGTGTCATTTGTGAATATCTTCTCCCATTCTGTGGGTTGCCTGTTTGTTTTGTTGACTCTTTCCTTGCGTCTTTTTTATTTTTTTTTATTTTTCCCCAAAAATGATTATTTTATTTTTTCAGTGTTACAAGATTTATTGTTCATGCACCACACCTAGTGCTCCATGCAATATGTGCCCTCCTCAATACCCACCACCAGGCTTTTTTAAAATCACAATTAACTAAAACAGGAAATCAATACAGGATGGAAAACTAAATACATGGAATTAATATGTAGAATATCAAACCATCAATGATGTAAAGAAGTAATCATAAGGAAATTAGAAAATATTTTGAGACAAATGAAAATGAAAATAAAGCATTGGGGCTAAATTTGTGGGATGGAGCAAAAATCATTAAAAGAGGGAAATTTGTGGCATTATATATCCACAATAAAACAGAATGATCTCATTAAGCAGCCTAACTTTACAATTAAGGGAACTAGGAGAAGAAAAAACTAAACCCTAAGTTTGAAGAAAGAGGAAAAAATGCATAGTAAAGATCAGAGAAAAGACAAATGAAATAAGGAATAGAAAATAATTAAAAATTAAAAATAAATGAAACTAATAGTTTTCTAGAAAGATAATGTCGAAAACCTTCACCAGACTAAGAAGAAAAGAGAAAAGACTGAAACGCTTAAATAATAAGGGAAGCAATACAATTGGTGCTACAAGAATTAAAAGTATCAGGGTACCTGGGTGGCTCTGTCAGTTAATCATCTACTTTTGGCTCAATTCATAATCCTAGGTTCCTGGGACCAAGCCCTGCATCAAGATCTCTACTTAGTGGATAAAGAGGTTATGATCCATATATACAATATATACAATGGAATATAACTCAGCCATCAGAAAGGATGACTATCCAGATTTAACATCAACATGGATGGGACTGGGTGAGATTATACTGAGTGAAGTAAGTCAAGCAGAAAAAGGCAATTACCATATGGTTTTATTTACTTGTGGATCATAAGTAATATCATGGAGGACATTAGGAGAAGAAGGGAACAATGAAGGGGAAAAACTGGAGAAGGAAATGACCCATGAGAGATTATGGACTCTGGGAAACAAACTGAAGGTTTCTGACATTAGAGAGATAGGGGAATGTGTTCCTTCAGGATGGATATTAAGAAAAGCATGTATTGCCTGGAGCACTGGGTATTAAATGCAAACAATGGATATTGAAACACTACATCAAAAAATAGTGATGTAGGGGCACCTGGGTGGCTCAGTCATTATGCGTCTGCTTTTGGCTCAGGTCATGATCCCAGAGTCCTGGGATGGAGCCCTGCATTGGGCTCCCTGCTCGGCAGGAAGCCTGCTTCTCCCGCTACCATTCCCTCTGCTTGTATTCCCTCTCTCGCTGTGTTTCTCTCTGTCAAATAAATAAAATCTTTAAAAAAAAAATAGTGATGTAGTGTATGGTGATTAACATAACATAAAAAAAACCTATTATAACAAAAATATGCCAATCAAGTAGATGACTTGGAAGAAATAACAATTTCCTAAAAACTTAAAATGAACCAAGACAAAATCATGAAGAAATAGAAAATATGAGCAGACCAAAACCGAATATGGTTGTTATATTGAACTAATTGAAATGATAATAATAATAATAATAATATCCTAAAAAAGAAAAATACCAGAGTCTGTCCATGGTTTCAGTGGGAAATCTTACCAAACTTTTAATGAAGAATTAACACTTCTCAAACGTCTCAAAGTTTAAAAAAATGTGAAGAAATTTGTAACTCATTTTATGAAGCCATCATTATATTGACTTGTAAAGCTATGGTGAATACAAAACACACACACACACACACACACACACACACACACACACACACACACTACGGTCCACTATTCCTGGTTTTTTTTTTTTTTAATTTTCACTTTATTAAGAAAACTGTCTTATGCTCTGTTTATTTGGAATCAATGCCTAATGTATACATTCATCAATGATGTATTTTCCTCTAAAGGATTTGACCCTTTATTTAATATCCCCATTAGAATCCTTGCTTTTAAAAAATTTTATTTGTTTATTTGACAGAGAGAGAGAGATCACAATTAGGCAGAGAGACAGGCAGAGAGAGGGGAGAAAGCAGGATCCCTGCTGATCAGAAAGCCCAATGCAGGGCTCAATCCCAGGACCCTGAGATAATGACCAGAGCTGAATGCAGAGGCTTTAACCCACTGAGCCACTCAGGCACCCTGAGAATCCTTGCTTTTTTTTTTTTTAATAAATCCATATCTTCTATTTTAATTATTTTATTTTTTAATTTAAATCCATACCTTGTAATGATTAATAATTTTTGCAATTTCACTTCTATTTCTTGGGCATATCTTCAACTGTTTTTTTTTTAAGATTTTATTAATTTATTTGACAGAGGGAGAGAGATCACAAGTAGGCAGAGAGGCAGGCAGACAGAGAGGGGGGAAGCAGGCTCCCCGCTAAGCAGAGAGCCCGATGCAGGGCTCCATCTCAGGACCCTGAGATCATGACCTGAGCTGAAGGCAGAGGCTTTAACCCACTGAGCCACCCAGGTGCCCCAATATCTTCAACTATTTTATCCATTAAACAATTCTAAATAATTGGCATGTAGAATATGCTAATCATATATCATCATAGAATAAATAAATCATAGAATCTTAGAAATCATCATAGAATTAATATATATATTTATAATAGAATTTATGTATATATACATCATAATATATGTACAATTTATGTATATATAATATTTTATAAATACATATACAAATTATAATGACCATACATGAACACACAAATGTCCAGTTGATGAAATTTTTACATCACACTCACCAAACACGCAGAGTATATATTCTTAAGAAGTCGATTATGGAGACCTGAAAAAATGAAGCATTTTTTTTTCTTTTTTTAAGACTTTTTATTTATTTGACAGAGAGAAACACAGCGAGATAGGGAACACAAGCAGAGGAAATGGGAAAGGGAGAAGCAGGCCACCCGCTGATCTGGGAGCCCATTGTGGTGCTCAATCCTGGGACTCTAGGATCATGAACTGAGCCAGAGGCAGACACCTAGTATCTGAGCCAACCAGGAGCACCAAAGGAAGCATTTTCTAAGTCATTAGAAAGATAAAGGTAAGATGGTGGAGGTGTAGGACAAACAGAAAGCTCTGGATCACAGAAGTCCAGCTAAAGAGGCAGAAAACCACTCTAAAAGCCAGCAAACACAACAGGAGAGAGAAGAGAATAAGAACAGCAATTCTAGGAGCAGAAAATCGACCACTTTCAGAAAGGTAGGACGTGTGGAAAAAGTGAATTTAAAGCTACGGAAGAGAGACCCTGGGGGGAGGGGCTAGCTCCCAGCAGCCGCAGAGCCGCAGAGCACAAAATCCACAACTTCTAGTCCGCTCCGCTGAGGGACATCGCTCCACAGGCTAATCAGGGGTTCAGCCCTCACGGGAACAGTGTGGTTTCAGGACCTGTGGGGTCACCGAGGGACCAGGGGAGCCCGAGTGTGGCAGAACTCCAAGGTATTGGGGCGGAGAAGCCAGTGGCAGAGAAGGAGCCGTGCAACGCCGCATAGGCCTACCTTGGACTATAGGAACTGAGACATATAGTTCATATAGGGCTGCGTACTTCAAGCGGGGACCACACAGGAGGCAGCTCTGGAGACACCCCCTCCTTCCTCCCCTTGGAGGAGCGGGGCGGGAACACACAGCAGGAATCTGCTGGTTTGGGGACTCAAGATGGGGCTGCACGCGCCACAGATAAAGGCCCTCCACCATGGGCTAGCTGAGCACAGAGTGCTGACCACAGACAAGGGAGATGGGAGTGATAAGGGATTTCCTCTGACGGCGTGTGGAGGATAGTGGCGCCCAGCACTTGGCTTCTCTGGGCCAGAGACTGGGAGGCTGCCATTTTCATTCCCGGCCTCCAGGGCGGTATGAAAGAGCTCAGGGAACAAAGACTCCAAGAGTGAACCTGAGCAAAGTGCTTGGCCCATCCCCTGGCAAGGGCGGTGCAATTCCACCTCGGGCAAAGACATTTGAGAGCCGAGGCTACGGTCCCTCCCCCAGAAGATCAGGAGAATAGACAGCCAAGACCTAGTTAATCAATCAGTGAAAACTGCAAAACTCCAGAGAATCTTTCTCTCTCACCTATCTACTCTTACCGTGACAAAATGACGAGGTGGAAAAACTCACCACAAAAAAAGAAGAGACAGTACCAATGGCTAGAGACCTGGTCAATGTGGACATTAGTAATATGCCGGAAATAGAGTTCAAAATGACACTTATCAAGATGCTAGCAGGGCTCGAAAAAAGCATAGAAGATATTAGAGAATCTCTTTCGGGAGAAATAAAAGCCCTTTCTGGAGAAATAAAAGAAATAAAATCTAACCAAGTGTAAGTTAAAAAAGCCATTAACGAGGTACAATTAAAAATGGAGTCTCTCACTGCTAGAATAAACGAGACTGAAGAAAGAATCAGCAATATAGAAGACCAAATGACGGAGAATAAAGAAGCTGAGAAAAAGAGAGACAAACAACTACTGGACCACGAGAGGAGGATTCGAGAGATAAGTGATACCATAAAATGGAACAATGTTAGAATAACTGG
>CM053607.1:127102988-127170205 GCA_028646535.1 Procyon lotor | reverse complement strand
AATAACAAAATCAAAGAAACACATCAACAATAGTACAATAATAGGGGACTTTAATACCCCCCTCACTGAAATGGACAGATCATCTAAGCAAAAGGTCAACAAGGAAATCAAGCTTCTAAATGACACACTGGACCAGATGGACATCACAGATAGATTCAGAACATTCCATCCCAAAAAGGCAGGAAAGAATATCCAGTGGAAAAAAGACAGTCACTTCAACAAATGGTGTTGGGAATCCAAAATCTATAAAGAACTTCTCAAACTCAACACCCAAACAACAAATAATCCAATCAAGAAATGGGCAGAAGATATGAAGAGACATTTCTTCAAAGACTATATCCAAATGGCCAACAGACAACATCATATACATGATATATATACAATGGAATACTATGCAGCTATCAAGAGAAACAAAATCTGGCCATTTGCAACGACGTGGATGGAACTGGAGGGTATTATGCTAAGCCAAATAAGTCAGTCAGAGAAAGACAATTATCACATGATCTCTCTGATATGAAGAATTTGAGAGGCAAGGAGGGAGTTTCGGGGAGGTAGGGGAGAGAAATGAAACAGGAAGGGATGGCGAGGGAGACAAACCATAAGAGACTTCTAGACTCACGAAACGAACTGAGGGTGGCTGGGAGGCGGGGCGGGGTAGGGATGGGGTGGCTGGGTTGTGGACATTGGGGAGGGTATGTGCTGTTAAGTGCTGTGAAATGTGTAAGCCTGATGATTCACAGACATGTACCCTGGGGCAAATAATACATTATATGTTAATAAAAATAAAATGTAAAAAAAAAAAAAAAGATAAAGGTAGGTAAATAAATGAAATTAATTTTATAAACAACGAAATAACAATCTTATAGTTAACATGTAGCTGTGATCATCACACATATATATGTATATAAATATTCATTCATGCATTTTAATGTACTCAATGCAACTCTGTGCATCTATAATATTGATATGAATTCTTTTACAGAATTAATATATGGATAACTTCACAAAAATTATGAAGGGAGAACAACTATATATTTTAAAATTAATTAGTTACAATATTGAATATTCTCTTTTGTTAAATATTTTATTAATTTGAGAGAATGGAGAGAGAACACAAGTGAGGGTAAAGGAGAAGGATGAGCTTACTCTTGCTAAGTGTGGAGCCCAGTGTGGGGCTTGATGTCATTACCCTGAGATCATGATTTGCGCCAAAATCAAGAGTCAGATACTTAACCAACTGAGCCATCCAGGTGCCCTAATATTGAACGTTTTTATGAAATTTCAGGAAGTAGTATTTTTTCTCATGTTCTAATATTTTTATCTCATATATTTATGATCTTATTGCACTGTGTAGAATTATGAAGCATTGACAAATAGCACATTTATGAATTATGGTTATGTGGTCATCAAGTAAACATATTATCGTCTTTTACTTTGTATTCTACATTTGTTTAACTTAGTATGTTTTTGTGTCTGTGTCATATGAAATATAAAATCATATGTTTCATGAGATTTCTTTAATGTACCAGATAAGAATCACTGTGGGGATTCTTTCTTTCTCTCTCCTTTTTTTTTTTTTTTTAATTTTAAAGCTTCTATTTTTTTAAATTTTATTTTATTTTCTCAGTGTTCCAAGATTCATTGATTATGCACTGGACCCATTGCTCCATGCAATACGTGTCCCCCCATTACCCACCACCAGGCTTACCCATCCCTTCACATCCTCTCTTGCAAAACCCTCAGTTTGTTTCTCAGAACCCAAGTCTCTCATGGCTCTCCTCCCCCTCAAATTTCCTCCAATTCACTTCTTTTTTTCCTTCCCCCAATATCATCCATGTTATTCCTTATGCTCCTCAAGTAAGTGAAACCATATGATAATTGACTATGCTTGACTTATTTCACTCAGCATAATATTCTCCAGTCCTATCCATGTTGATACAAAAGATGAGTATTCATCCTTTCTGATGGAGGCATAATATTGAATGGAACATATGTTCATGTCCTAGAGGCAGAAAGGACACCTCTCAACATCAGTGAGTCTAGAAAGACATCCAGACACTTGATTGTGAGATTCACAAGTTAAAATTTAGGCAAAAGTTCCTGAGGGCAGCTAGAAGGAAGAGATTGCTTAGACACAGAGGAAGACCCAACAGAATAAAGTCAGACCTGACCACAGAAAAAATGGCAAAACAGAAAAGGCTGGCATGATATATTCAGGGCACTAAATGAGAAGAACATGCATCCAAGAATACTTTATCCAGCAAGTTCAACATTCAAAATGAATGGAGAGATAAAAAGCTTCTAAGACTGGAAATGTTTAAAACAGTATGTGACCACCAGGTTGGCAATAAAAGAAATATTAAGGAGGGTTCTATAAAAGAAGAAAGACCCCAAGAATGACATAGAACAGAAATTTACAGAGACGATCTATAGAAACAAAGACTTCACAGGCAAGGAGATGACAATAAAAACTTATCTTTCAATAATTGCTCTCAACATGATTATTATTAAATGCTCCCATAAAACTGCACAGGTTTGCAGACTGGATAAAACGACAGGACCTGTCCATATTCTGCTTATAAGAGACACATTTTATGCATGCAGACTGAACGTGGAGGAATGGAGAACCATCTTTCTTGCCAATGGACCTCAAAAGAGTGTGGATTCTTTCTATACTTATTACCTATTCCCGCTATAAGTAATAAAACAAGAGAACTAACTACAGAAATTTTCCATAAGTCACATGAGACATAGTGGCATTTTGAGTCTTTGAAGATTACTGTCAATATAAAAGCATCTCATAACTTATATCAAGGACACATTATTTCTCTTTCCCTGCTGGAAATTCCTATCATAAGTGGCCTTAGGCTCTCTGGAGAATTCCATGAGGAAGATTATCAATGCATACTTAAAGGTTTATAATTCTTTTAAGATAATGTTGAGCTCAACTTGCTAGTATATTTTAAGGACTTTTACATATATGTTCATCAAGTATATAGGCCTATAATTTTATTTTAGTGTCCTGGTTTGGATTTAGGATCAAGGTAATTCTAGTCTTATAAACTTAGTTTGGATACAGTGCCTGGGTGGCTCAGTGGGTTAAAGCATCTGTCTTCGGGTCAGGTCATGATGCCAGGGTACTGGGATCCAGCCCCACATCAGGCTCTCTGGTCAGCAGGGAGCCTGCTTCCCTCTCTCTTTCTGCTGTGACTCTGTCTGCTTGTGATCTCTTTCTCTGTCAAATAAATAAATAAAATCCTTAAAAAAAGGATTTAAAACTAGTTAGAAAGTGTTTCCTCTTCTTCAAATTTTCCTATGAGAACTTTAGAACGCTAATTATTTAAAAGTTTAATAGACTCCATCAGCAAAGTCATACTAGAATTTACTTTGTTGGGAGATTTTTGATGATGGATTCATCTCTTTTTTTTTTTTTCGCTTCATTACACTTTACTTATACCCCCAAATATGTTTATTTTATTTTTTCAGAGTTACAAGATTTATTGTTCATGCACCACACCCAGTGCTCCATGCAATATGTGCCCTCTTCAATACGCACTACCAGGCTCGCACAACCCCTGACCCTCACCCCTCCTAAACCCTAAGTTTGTTACTCAGATTCCACAGTCTCTCATGCTTCATCTCCCCGTCTTATTTCCCACCATTCAACTTTCCCTTCCTTCTCAAAATACCCTGCATGTTTTTCTTTATGCTAAGCACATAACTGCAACCATAAGGTAATTGGCTCTCTCTGCTTGAGTTATTTCACTCTGCAAAATTTCATCCAGGCCCAACCATGTGGACACAAAAGTTGGATATTCGTCTTTTCTAATAGAGGCATAATGTTCCATTGTATATATGTACCATATCTTCTTTATCCATTCATCTGTTGAAGGGGATTTTGGTTCTTTCCACAGTTTGGCAATTGTGGCCATTGCTGCTATGAACATTGGGGTACATGTGGCCCTTTTTGAAATGCATCTGCTTCTTTGGGGTAAATACACAGTAGTGTTATGGCAGGGTCATAGGGTAGCTCGATTTTTAATTTCTTGAGGAATCTCCACACTGTTTTCTAAATTGGATGCACCAGCTTCCAATCCCGACAACAGTGGAAGAGGGTGCCCCTTTGTCCACACCCTATCAAACAGTTGTTGTTTACTGTCCTGTTGACTTTGGCCATCCTAACTGGTGTAAGGTGGTATCTCAGTGTGGTTTTGATTTGAATCTCCTTGATGGCTAAAGATGATGAACATTTTTTCATGGGTCTGTTAGCCATTTGTATGTCTTCTTTGGAGATATGTCTGTTCATGTCTTCTGCCCATCTTTTGATGTAATTATCGGTTTTGTGAGTGTTGAGTTTGAGGAGTTACCTAGAGATCTTAGATATCAAACCTTTTTCTGCAGTGCCATTGGCAAATATCTTCTCCTGTTCTGTGGGTTGCCTGTTTGTTTTGTTGACTGTTTTCTTTGCTCTGCAGAAGATTTTATCTTGATGAGGTCCCAAAAGTTCAATTTCACTTTTCTTTCCTTTGTCTTTGGAGACATGTCTTAAAAGAATTTGTTTTGGCTGATGTAGGAATAGGTTACTGTCCATGTTCTCCTCTAGGATTTTGATAGATTCCTTCCTCACATTGAGTCTTTTATCAACTTTGAGTTTATCTTTATGTACGGTGTAAGAGAATGGTCAACTCTCATTCTTCTACGTATAGCTGTCCAATTTTCCCAGTACCATTTATTGAAAAGACTCTTTTTTCCACTGGATATTTTTTCCTGTTTTGTCAAATATTTTTTGACCATAGAGTTGCAGGTCCATATCTGGGCTCTCTATTTTGTTCCACTGGTCTATGTGTCTGTTTTTGTGCCAGTACCATGCTGTCTTGGTGATCACTGCTTTGTAGTAGTGCTTGAAATCAGGAAATGTGATGCCCCCTGCTTGGTTTTTCTTGTTCAGCATTTGCTTAGGAATTCGGGGCTTAGGAATTTAGGAATTTTAGGATTGTTTGTTCCAGGCCTTTGAAAAACTCCAGTGGAATTTTGATCAGAAGAAGACACAAAAATTTGTAAATGCATTCCATGTTCCTGGATCGGAAAAATAAACATTATTAAAATGTCTATACTGGCCAGAGCAATGTATACTTTCAATGCCATTTTGATCAAAATTTTACTGGCATTTTTCAAAGTGCTGAAATAAAGAATCCTAATATTTGTATGGCACCAGAAAAGACCCTGAATTTCTAAGGATACGTTAAGAAAGGAATACAAACCTGGGGGCATCACATTGCCTGATTTCAGGCTTTATTACAAAGCTGTGATTACCACGACAGCATAGTACTAACACAAAAACAGATATATAGACCCGTGGAACAGTTTAGGGACCCCAGATATGGATCTGAAACTCTACTGTCAAATCATCTTCAACAATGCTGGAAAAAATATCCAGTGGAAAAAGACAGTCTCTTCAATAAATGGTGTTGGGATCATTGAACATCTATATAGAGAAGAATTATACGTAACCATTCACTTGCACCATATAAAAGGTAAATGTGAAATGAACAAGTACCTCAATGTTAAGCAGTAATCTTTCACAATCCTAGAGGAGAATATAGGTAGTAATCTCTTCAACAGCCAAACCAATTTCTTTCAGGATATGTCTCCAAAGGCAAAAGAAACAAAAGTGAAAATGAACTTTTGGAATTTCATCAAAATAAAAAGCTTCTGCACATCAAAAGAAACAGTCAACAAATCAAACAGCAACCCACGGAATCAGACAAGATATTCACAAATGACAGTACAAAGATGTTATAACCAAGATCTATAAAAATTCCTTAAACTCAATACTCAAATAAAAGATGATCACGTCAAAAAAATGGGCAGAAGACAAGAACAGACACTTCTCCAAAGAAGACATACAAATGGCTAACAGACCCATGAAAAAATGTTCATCATCATTAGGCATCAGGGAGATTCAAATCAAACACACTTTGAGATAATACCTTACACCAGTTAAAATGGTCAAAATCAAGAAGACAGTAAACAACATGTGTTGGAGAGGGTGTGGAGAAAGGGCAACCCTCTTACACTGTTGGTGGGATTGCAAGTTGGTGCAGTAACTTTGGAAAACAGTGTGGAGATTCCTGAAAAAATTTAAAAATAGAGTTAGTCTATGACCCTGCAGTTGCAGTACTGGATATAACCAAAAGACACACATTTAGTGAATAAATGCCATATGTATCCCAATGTTAATAGCAGCAATGACCACAATCGCCAAATTGTAGAAACAGCCAAGATGCCCCTTTAGAGATTAATTTTCCATATATACAATGGAATATTATGCCTCCATCAGAAAGGATGAATATCAACTTTTGTATCAACATGTACGAGGCTGGAGGATATTATGCTGAGTGAAATAATTCAACAGAGAGAGTTAATTATTCTATAGTTTCAATTACTTTTGGAAAATAAAGAATGACATGGAGGATATTAGGGGAAGGAAAGGAAAAGTGAATTGGGGGAAAGAGGAGGGGGTGACAAACAATGAGAGACTGTGGACTCTGAGAAAGAAACTAGGGTTTTGGAAGGGAGGGCGGTATGGGTATGGGTGAACCTGATGGTGGGTATTGAGGAGGGCATGTATTGTATGGAGCACTGGGTGTGGTGCATAAACAATGTATCTTGGAACACTGAAAATTTAAAAAAAAAACAAACAATGAAAATTTAAGATGCCAAATGCCTATATTTATAGTACTCTGATATAAAACAACTACAGACCTAACAAGCCAATATAACTAGACTTAAATTTTGTGAAAGGTGAAAATAATTCAACTTCCCTCCTTAACTCAATACTTGAAATTATTTTCGAGTATATTTGTTTCAGAAGAATTTGAAGGATTGGCCACATAATTCTTAATGTAGTAGAACTCATATTTGTCATGCATAAATATCTTAAGTGATGTAAATGTTGCTGTGGGTTAGAAATCATGGATGAACTTTCTGTTTGTAGCATATTGCAATATGTTTAAATAATCACTAACATGGAGCACCTGTGTGGCTCAATCAGTTAAGCATCTGCCTTGGGTTCAGGTCCTGATCTCAGAGTCCTGGAATCAAGCCCCACCTCTGTCTCCCTGCTCCATGGAGAGCCTGCCTCTCCCTCTGACCTTTACCCCACTCGTGTCCTCTCTCTTTTGTTCTCTCAAATAAGGAATTAACATCATCATCATCATCATCATCATCATCATCATAATTGTGTTATACAAAACTAATGAATCATTGAACACTACAACAAAACCTAATAATATACCATATTTTGGCTAATCAAACTTAATAAAAAAATCGTTATTGTTAGCCAATATTCTAATAATATTCTAATACATTATCCACTTCTCATTGTAGGATTTAAGGCTTATCCCCCTGTTTTCATTAAAGATATATTTTTTGGTCAAAATATTGTCAATAGTATTTTCTATTCTTTTTGTGCAGATATTTACTAAAAATAAAAAAAAACCACACAAACCAAAACAAACAAAACAAAACAAACAAACAAACAAAAAAACCCCAGAGTGTCACCTGGGTGGCTGAGTTGGTTAAGCATCTATTTTTGACTTGGTGAGCCTGCTTCACCCTCCCACACCTGCTTGTGTTCTCTCTCTGTAAAACAAAACAAAATTTAAAAATAAGGTACATATTGCATGAAGCACTGTGTGTGGTTCATAAACAATGAATCTTGGAACACTGAGAAAATAAAATAAAATTAAAAATAAATCTTAAAAAAAATCCTAGAAAGCTACTCTGGTAATTTTAATCAATTGGCTTACAAATGTATAGTACTACATTCCAAAGAAAAGAACAAAATTTATACTCAAGTAATGAATCATTGAACATTGTATCAAAAATTAATGGTGTACTTATCTTGACAAATTGAATTTAAATTTAAAATAAGGGGAAAATACTATAAGGCAGATTTTTAGCATGGAACACTAAAAAGTATTTAATTAATACCAAAAAACAACAAATATTAGAGATGCCAACATATACATATGTTGACTATATATGGTTTATATTTATATATATATATACACATTTTATGTATGTATACATATACATATATATACATATATATACACATGTATGTTATATATATATATAACATATATATTATATATATATATATATATAACATACAAGGTAATATTAGTTTCATGTGTGCAACATAGTATCAACACTTCCATAAGAAATCAAGTGCTTATCACAAGTACAGTCATTAAAACCCATCACCTCTTTAATCTATTCTTTAATCCATTCTCCCAAACACCAACCCTCTGGTAACAATGTATTTGCTCTCTATAGTTAAGAGTCTTTATCTCTTTGTCTTTTTCTTTGCTCATTTGTTTTGTATGTATATATACATACAAAAAAAAGTTAGTGCATTTATACATATACATACACTAACAGTGTTAGTGTATGTATACATAATATGTTCTCTAACAATGTTAGTGTATGTATACAAATACATAGACTAACTGTGATTTGAATAAAAACTTTAAAAGTATATAATATAAAATATTATAAATATAAAACTTTATAAGATACAATTCATAGAAGAAGACTGAGGAGAAGACATTAATTCTTTTTAATTTCTAAGTAATTATAGTAGAGAAGCAAGTAAAAATAAAATAGTTAAGTAACTTGACATTTCTTTTATCTTCACAATGTATTTTTTAAAAAAGGAGTCTCATTTTCAAGTCCTAAGACCCAGAAAACTGCATATAATTTCCCCATGTGCCTCCAGATTCTTGTTTTATGTACTCCTAATTTCAATTAACTCACAGTAATTTGATTGCATTTCTATGACCGCTACACACCAGTATATGTTTTCCTCGTTCAGTCTCCAAGTTCTGAAAAGAAAAATTTTACTTGATGTCTTATGCTTCTGGCAATCTTTTCTTCAATAAGGGGAAATGCTCTTATCACAGTTTCAAATGGGCCTTATTAGAGTACATGGGATTCTCCCAGGAGTCAGACTTTAAGATGTGCCTACATTATTTTTAAGATTGTATTTATTTATTTGAGAGAGAGCACAAGCCAGAGGAGAAGCTAAGAGAGAAGCAGACTCTCCACTGAGCAGACAGTTTGCCTTGGGGTTCTATCCCAGGACCCTGGGATCATGACCTGAGCTGATGGCAGACACTTAAACCACTGAGCCACCCAGGTACCCCAAGATATGCTTAAATTTCATTGCTCAGATTCGAAGGCCATTGAGACTGTACCCTCAACTCCCATCTCTGATCTGAGAGCTAATGCTACTGCCCTTTCCCCAGTGAGATAAAGCATGAGATCTCACTGGGTCTCATTAATCTATGGAGCATCTCTTTAATAATTTATTATATGGATGTGATCATGAAATTATAAGATATTCATTTGCTTCTAAGGCATGTAACAATTTAAATTTTGGTTTGTGTTCGCTAATCTTTAAATTGAGTCTAATAATTTCAGTCCAGTTGCAATGAGAGAAACACTAAGAAACACACAAGTTTTTTATGTCCTTGAGCCACTAATGGTCCTCTTGATTTTTCTTTTGCTCTCTTTCTAGATTTAGGCCAGATTACAGCAAGATAACTTTCCTTCACATTCTCACTAATGAACAGAAATGTCAGAGTAGTAAGTCCACCCAAATTAAAAATTTAGCAAATTTCAAATAATGCCAGTAACATCCTAATTAGCATGTAAGAGTTGTGGCTCCTCTTGGGGCCAGAATCATGATGAAAGTCAGCAGGGTCTTACTTATTGATGGGAAAAACGTAATCTATTTCCAGAGCCTCACCCTGAATGGTCTCCTTATCCTCTAGAAAATATAGATTTTTTTTACTCTTTTGTGTAATGTTTTGCTCTAAATTATTGCCTCCTCCAATATCCTGGATGACACAATCTCCAAGTTTCCTGTATCTGGTTTCTATCATCTAGCAATCTCTTAACACCACTACATTCATGATTTGTTTGGATTTTATCTTTATTCTTACCCTCACCATTTTCTGATATCATAAAGGCCTTTAGTAAAACTGCAAGAAATTTCACATATGAACTACCATCATAGTAACTTTTGAGTAACTTTAGCAATTTCAGAATCACATGGAAGAATTTAGATTGAAATGTATTCTAGAATAATGTATAGAATATTGTTATCCTAACAATATTGAGTACAATGAGCGATGGAGTTGATATATTTCTTCATTTTTGAAAATATTTTAAAATTTCTATTAGCAATCCTTAGTTTCAGGACACAAGTCTTTCACATATGTTGTTATATTCATCACTAAATACTGCTCTTTATGATCCAAATCTGCGTTAGTTTGCCAGAGGCTCCCTAAGAAAATACCACAGACTTATGATTTAAATGACAAAAATTATTTTCACAGAGTTCTGGAGGTTAAAATTTAAAGATTAAGGTGTAGGTAGGGTTGTTTCTTATGAGTTATGTCTCTTTTGTTTTCCTATTGCTTCCCTCTTGCTGTCTTTTCAAATGGCCATCCCATCCTGTGTGTACAAGTGTCCACTCTGTATGTCCTATTGTTTTCCTTTTTTTTTAAGACTTTTATTTATTGGGGCACCTGGGTGGCTCAGTGGGTTAAGACCTCTGCCTTCAGCTCAGGTCATGATCTTGGGGTCCTGTGATTGAGCCCCATGTCAGGCTTTCTACAGAGCGGGGAACTTGCTTCCCTCTCTCTCTCTGCCTGCCTCTCTGCCTACTTGTGATCTCTCTCTCTGTCAAATAAATACATAAGAATGAAACTGGACCATTTCCTTACACTGCACACAAAAATAGACTCAAAATGGATCAAAGACCTCAATTGAAGACAGGACTCCATCAAAATCCTGGAGGAGAACACAGGCAACAATCTCTTTGACCTTAGCCACAGCAAATTCTTCCTAGAAACATCTCCAAAGGCAAGGAAAGCAAGGGCAAAAATCAACTATTGGGACTTCATCAAGATCAAAAGCTTTTGCACAACAAAGGAAACAGTCAACAAAACCAAAAGACAACTGACAGAATGGGAGAAGATATTTGCAAATGACATATCAGATAAAGGGCTAATATCCAAAATCCATAAAGAACTTCTCAAACTCAACACCCAAAGAAGAAATAATCCGATCAGGAAATGGGCAGAAGATATCAACAGATTTTTTGCAAGTAGGACATCCAAATGGCCAACAGACACATGAAAAAGTGCTCAACATCACTCAGCATCAGAGAAATACAAATCAAAACCACAGTGAGATACCACCTCACACCAGTCAGAATGGCTACACTTAGCAAGTCAGGAAATGACAGTCATTGGTGAGGATGCGGAGAAAGGTGAACCCTCCTACACTGTTGATGGGAATGCAAGCTGGTACAGCCACTCTGGAGAACAGTATGGAGCTTCCTCAAATTCCAGCAATTGCACTACTGGGTATTTACCCTAAAAATACAAATGCCTTGCTCTGAGGGCGCCTGGGTGGCTCAGTCGTTAGGTGTCTGCCTTCGGCTCAGGTCATGATCCCAGGGTTCTGGGATTGAACCTCACATCAGGCTCCCTGCTCAGCACGAAGCCTGCTTCTCCCGATACCATTCTCTTTGCTTTTGTGTGTTCCCTCTCTAGCTGTGTTTCTCCCTGTGAAATAAAAATCTTTAAAAAAAAATTGCCGTGCTCTGAAGGGGCACATGCACCCGAATGTTTATAGTAGCAATGTCCACAGTAGCCAAACTATGGAAAGAACCTAGATGTCCCTCAACAGATGAATGGATAAAGAAGAGGTGGTATATATATATATATATATATATATATATATATACAATGGAATACTATGCAGCCATAAAGAGAAACAAAATCTGGCCATTTGCAACGATGTGGATGGAACTGGAGGGTATTATGCTAAGCAAAATCATTCAGAGAAAGACAATTATCACATGATCTCTCTGATATGAGGAATTTGAGAGGCAAGGCGGGAGTTTGGGGGGGTAGGGGAGAGAAATGAAACAGGAAGGGATGGGGAGGGTGACAAACCATAAGAGCCTCCTAGACTTACGAAACGAACTAAGGGTCCCTGGAGGCAGGGCCAGGGGTGTAAGGATAGGGTGGCTGGGTTGTGGACATTGAGGGGGGTATGTGCTATGGTTAATGCTGTGAAATGTGTAAGCCTGACGATTCAAAGACATGTATCCTGGGGCAAATAAAACATTATATGTTAATAAAAAAATTAAAAACAATAACATTTAAAAAACAACAACAAAAAAGAATATTATAAGAAAATAATTTTACAGGCTGATATTCCTAACGAACATAGATGCAAAAATCCTCATCAAAATGTTAGCAAATCAAATGCAACAACACATTAAAAGAAACATACTCTATGACCAAATTGAATTTATCCCTGGTATATAAGGATGGTTCAATATACGTGAATCAATCAAATATGGGAGACCACTTCAAGAAAATCAAGAGTTAACACAATATAATAATCATGAATAGATAAAACTTTGTCAAAATTTGTCATAATCTCAGGAACATACCTCAATATAATTTAAGCCTTGTGTGCCTAGCCTTGAGCTAACGTCATATTGAGTTGTTAAAGACTGAAAGCATCCTCTCTAAAATTATAATTAATGCAAGGTTGTCCATTCTATTCATTCTTTTTTTTTTTAAGATTTATTTGTTTGTCAGAGAGAGAGAGAGAGAGAAAAATCAGGGGGAGCGGCAGGCAGATCAAGCAGAGGGAGAATCAGGTGCCTTATGGAGCAGGAAGCCTAATCTGGGACTTGATCCCAGGACACTGGGATCATGACCCGAGCCAAAGGCAGAGACTTAGCCAACTGAGTCACACAGGCATCCCTCTATTCATTCGTATTTAGCATATACTGGAAATCCTTTTCAGATAAATTAGGTGTAAAAAATAAATAAGCACCATCCAACCAAAAAAGAATGAAGTAACAATTCCAATCATCTCTAGATGAGATGATCTTGCGTAAAGAAAATTATAAAGCCTACACACACACACACACACACACCAAAAATTATGAAGAACCAATAAAAACAATCAGCAAGCTTGTAGGATGAAAAATCAATATAACAAATCCCACCTTGATTCTGTACACTTAAAAAAAAAACTATCTGGAAAATAAGAAGAACGATTCCATTAACAATAGAATCAAAAAATAAAACATTTAGGAATATATTTAATCAAATATGTGAAATATCTGTACAATTTAAACTGTGAAATATTGAAGAAATTGAGGATGACATACATAAACAGAAAGATGATCATTTCATGGATTAGAAGAAATAATATTGCCCAGGGATGCCTGGGTGGCTCAGTTTGTTGAGCAGCTGCCTTTGGCTCAGGTCATGATACCAGGGTCCTGGGATCAAGTCCTGCATTGAGCTCCTTGCTCAGCAGGGAGCCTGCTTCTCCCTCTGCCTCTACCTGCCACTCTCTGCCTGTTTATGCATGCTCTCTCTCTCTGAAAAATAAATAAATAAAATCTTAAAAAAAAAGAAGAAATCATATTGCCCATTTTTTCCAGTGAAATCTACAGATCAACACAGTCCCTAAAAACAATTCCAATAGCAATTTTCACAAAATTAGAATAAAACAATCCTAACAACTGTATGGAACCCAAAAGACCCCAAGGAGCTCTGACAATTTTGAGTAAAAACAAACCTGAAGAGATTATACTTTATAATTTTAAATTGCATTACATACCTATAGTAAACACAACAGTATGGTACTGGGATAAAGACCCATGGAACAGTATAGAAAACCCAGAAATAAACCCATTTATATATAGTCAACTAATTTCAAAAAAGGCCACAAGAATGAACAACGGGAAAATAATAGTCTTTTTCATAAGTGGTGCTGGTAACACTGCATGCAAAATTTAAAACCTCACTCTTCTCTTAGACCATACACAAAAATGAATTCAAGGTAGATTAAAGACTTAAACATGACACCTGAAATTATAAACCTGGTAAAAGAAAATATATGAGAAAATATCCTCGCCATTGATCTTGGAAAATTTTTCTTGACACCAAAAGCACGGAAGACAAAAGAAAAAAAAATTACCAAGTAAAACAATGACAGATTCAACAGTTTCTGCATAGCAAAATAAATAATCAACGGGTTAAAAATGCAACCTATAGAATGGGATAAAATATTTACAAGACATACAAATGGTTAAAAGGTATATGAAAATGTATTCAACATCATAATCAGAGAGATGCAAGAGTATCACACAATACACTTATGATGATTATTGTTAAGTATTTGAAAGATATGTGTTGAGGAGGCATAGAAAAAGAAAACATTTACACTCTGATTGGGAATATAAATTTGTAGACCCATTCTGAAAAAAAATATAGCTGTTCCTCAAAAAGTAAAAATTATAACTATTAGACCCAGCAATACCATTGCTAAGTATATAACAGAAGGAAATACAATTTCTATTTTGAAAAGTATTTTCACTGTCGTGTTTATCACAGCATTATTCAAAATACCCAAGATATGAAACAACCAAAATATTTCTCAATGGATTAATAGGTAAAGAAAATTTGGTATACATGCCTACATATGTAAATATGTGTGTGTGTGTGTGTGTATACACGCCTACATGCATAAATACATATACATGTGTATATACACAATGTAATATATTATCGCATCTTTTAAAAAAGGAAATATTAGCCCACCTGGGTGTCTCAGTCACTTTAGCATATGTAGGTGTAAGGATAGATTACTTAGTTGAGATTCTTTTCTCCTGTGGTATGCCTACATTTCCATATACTTCCTTCTTAGTACCACTTTTGCTACAACCAAAATTTTAGACTGTGGAGTTTTCATTTTCATGTGTTTCAATGTAATTTCTTAAATTTCCATACATTTATTTCTCATTCATTCATTCATTCATTCATCCATCCATTCTTCTTTCATTTCCTCATTGACCCATTCATATTTTGTACAATAGACAAATATGTCTATTTAATTGTTTTAGTGTTATAAGATTAATTGTTAATGCACCACACCCAGTACTCGATGCAATATGTGCACTCCTCAATACCCACCACCTAGTTTGCCAAAACCACAACCCCTCCCCTCGAAAACCCTCCTTTTGTTGTTCAGAGTCCACAGTCTCACATGGTTCATCAACCTCTTTGATGTCCCCCATTTCACTCTTCCCTTCTTTCTCACAATGCCCTCCATGTTTTTACTTATGCTCCACACGTAAGGTAAACCATAAGTTACTTGACTCTCTCTGCTTGACTCCGCATAATCTCTTCCAGTCCCATCCAAGTTGATACAAAAGTTGGATATTCATCCTTTCTAATGGAGGCATAATATTCCATTGTGTATATGTACCATATCTTCTTTATCCATTCATCCATTGAAGGGCATTTTGGTGCTTTCCACAGTTTTGCGATTGTGGCCATTACTTCTGTGAACATCAGGGTACATATGGCACTTCTTTGTACTGCATCTGCTTCTTTGGGATAAATATAAAGTAGTGCAATTGCAGTGTCATAGGGTGGCTCTATTTCTAATTTCTTGAGGAATCTACACACTGTTTTCCAAAGTGGCTGCACCAGCTTGCCATCTCACCAACAATGGAAGAGAGTTCCACTTTCTCCACACGCTCTCCAACATTTGATGTTTACTGTCTTATTGATTATGGCCATTCTAACTGGTGTAAGGTGGTATCTCAGTGTGGTTTTGATTTGAACCTCCCTGATGGCTAAAGATGATGAACATTTTTTCATGTGTCTGTTATTCATTTGTATGTCTTCTTTGGAGAAGTGTCTATTCATGTCTTCTGCCCATTTTTGGATGTGATTATTGGTTTTGTGAATGTTGAGTTTGAGGAGTTATTTATACATCTTAGATATCAGACCTTTGTCTGTAGGGACATTTGTGAGTACTGTCTCCCATTCCGTGGGTTGCCTGTTTGTTTGTTTTTTTTTTTTTTTGCATGTTTCCTTTGCTGTGCAGAAGCTTTTTATCTTTATGAAGTTCATTTTTGTTTTTGTTTCCTTTGCCTTTGGAGACATGTCCTGAAAGAAGTTGCCATGGCTGACATTGAAGAGGTTACAGCCTATGTTTTCCTCTAGGATTTTGATAGATCCCTGCCTCACGTTGAGGTTTTTTATCAACTTTGAGTTTATCTTTATGTATGGTGTAAGAGAATGGTCAACTCTCATTCTTCTACGTATAGCTGTCCAATTTTCCCAGTACCATTGATTGAAAAGACTGTATTTTTCTGACTGGATATTTTTTCCTGCTTTGTTGAAGATTATTTGACCATAGAGTTGCAGGTCTGTATATGGGGTCTCTACTCTGTTCTACTGGTCTATGTGTCTGTTCATGTGGCAGTATCAAGCTGTTGTGGGGATCACAGCTTTGTACAAAAGCTTGAAATTGGGCATTGTGATGCCTCCAGCTTTGTTTTTCATTTTCAACGTTCCCTTAGAAATTAAAAAAATTTTTTGTTTCCTTACAAATTTTAAGATTGCTTGTTCATGCTCTTTGAATAATGCCCATGGAATTTTGACTAGGATGGCAGTGAAAGTATAGGTTGTTCTGGCCAGTATTAACATTTTAAAAATGTTTATTCTTCTGATCCATGAGCATAGAATGCATTCTCACCTTTTGGCGTCTTCTTCAAATTCTTTCATGAGTGTTCTGTAGTCCCTCAAGTACAGATCTTTTACCTCTTGGTAAGTTTATTCCAAGTATCTTATTGTTCTTGGTGTTATAGTAAATGGAATCAATTCTCTAATTTCCCTTTCCATATTTTCATTTTTAGTGTATAGGAAAGCAACTGATTTCCGTGCATTGATTTTGTGTCCTGTCACATTGGTAAATTGCTGTATTAGTTCTAATTCTTTGGGGGAGGAGTGTTTTGGGTTTTCCATATAAAGCATCATGTCATCTGAGAAGAGAGATTTACTTCTTTTTTGCCAGTTTGAATACCTTTTATCTCTTGTTGTCTGAATGCTGTTGCTAGGCCTTCTAGTACTATGTTGAACAACAGTGGTGAGAATGGAAATCCTTGTCGTGTTCCTGATCTCAAAGGGAATGCTGTCGGCTTTTCCCCTTTGAGAATGATATTCGCTGTGGCCTTTTCATAGATAGATTTTATGAAGTTGAGGAATGTTCCTTCTATCCCTATACTTTAAGCACTTTTCATCAGGAATAGATGCTATATTATTTCAAATTATTTTTTTTAATCAATTGAGAGGATCATGTGATTCTTCTCTATTCTTCTATTGGTTTGTTCTATCCCAGATTGATTTGCAAATGTTGAACCACCCTTGCATCCCAGGGGTAAATCCTTCCTGGTCATGGTGAATAAGCTTTTTAATGTGCTGTTGGGTCCTATTAACTAGGATCTTGTTGTGAATCTTGGCATCTATATTCCTCAGGGATATTGGTCTGAAATTCTCCTTTTGGATGGGTCTTTGCATTTTTTGGGCATCAAGATAATAATGGTTCATAGAAAGAATCTGGAAGTTTTCTTCCTGTTTCTATTTTTTTTAAAAAACTATCAGGAAAATAGGTATTATTTCTTCTGTGAATTTGCTAGAATTCCCCAGAGAAACCATCCCCAGACTCTTTTTTTTTTTTTTTTTTTTTTTGGATGTTTTTGATCACTGCTTCAATCTCGTTACTAGAAATTGGTCTACTCAGGTTACTCAGGTTGTCTATTTCATCCTGTTTCAGTCTTGGAAGTTTATAGGTTTCCAGGAATGCATCCATTTCTAATAGGTTGTTTAAGTTATTGGCATATAGCTGTTGATAATAATTTCTGATGATTGTTTCTATTTCCTTGGTGTTAGTAATGATCTCTGCCCTGTCATTCATAATTTTGTTAATTTGTGTCCTCTCTCATTTCTTTTGCATTAGTTAGGCCAGTGGATTATCAATCTTATGGATTCTTTCAAAAAAACAACTTCTGATTTTATTTATTTATTCTACTGCATCTCTAGTTTATAACTCATTGGTCTCTGTTCTAATCTTGAATATTTCCCTTCTTGTATGTAGGGTTGGCTTAACTTGTTGTTTATTTTCCAGTTCTTTAAGGTGTAAAGAGAGCTGGTATATTCGAGATTTTTCAATATTTTGGAGGGGCTTGGATGGCTATGTATTTTCCCCTTAGGACCAACTTTGCTGTATCCCATAGATTTTGGACCCATGTATCTTCAATCTCATTGGTTTCCATAAGTTGTTTTTGTTCGTCTTTGATTTTCTAGTTAATCCCAACATTCTTGAGCAGGTTGGACTTTAGCCTCCAAGTGTTTGAATTCCTTCCAAACTTTTTCTTGTGGTTGAGTTCCAGTTTCAAAGCATTGTTGTCTGAGAATATGCAGGGAATCATCTCCATCTTTGGGTATCGGTTGAGTCCTGATTTGTAACCCAGTATATGGTCTATTCTGGAGAAAGTTTCATGTGTTCTAGAGAAGAATGAGTATTCTGTTGTTTTAGGGTGGAATGTTCTGTATATATCTATAAGGTCCATTTGGTCTAATGTGTCATTCCAAGTTCCTGTTTCTTTATTAATTTTCTTCTTGGATAATCTGTTACTGAGAGTGGTGTGTTAAGATCTCTTACAATTAGGGGCACCTGGGTACCTCAGTGGGTTAAAGCCTCTGCCTTTGGCTCATGTCATGATCACAGGGTCCTGGGACCGAACCCCATATCAGGCTCTCTGCTCAGCGGGGAGCCTGCTATTCACCACCCCTTTCTACCAAGGATCTCTTTCTCTCTCTCTGTCAAATAAATAAATAAATAAATAAATAAATAATCTTTAAAAAAATCTCTTACAATTAATGTATTCATATCAATATGACTCTATTTTCATTAACAGTTTGTTATGCAGTTGGCTGCTCCTCTCCTGAGGGCATAAATATTTAAATTGTTTCATCTTCTTGAGGATAGTCCCTTTAAGAATAATGTACAGTCCTTCTGTATCTCCAACTATAGTCTTGAACTTAAAATCTAATTTATCTGATATGAGAATCACTACCCTAGCTACTTTTGATGCACATTGCCATGAAAGGTGGGTTTTCAAACCTTCACTTTTAGTCTTGATCTATCTTTAGGTTTGAAATATATCTCTTGTAGACAGCATATGGATAGGTCCTGTCGTTTTATCCAGTCTACAACCCTGTGCCGTTTTATGGGAGTGTTTAGGCCATTCACGTTGAGAGTGATTATTGAAAAATAAGTGTTTATTGATATCACGTTGCCTGTGAAATCTTTGTACAGATTATGTTTCTGTTTTATGTCACTCATGAATTCTTTCTTCTTTTATAGAATCTTCTTTAATATTTCTTGTAGTCCCGGTTTCTTGGTCACATACTCTTTTAACCTTGCTGGACTTGGAAGCTCTCATCCATTTTGAATGTCAGCCATGCTGGATAAATTATTCTTGGCTGCATGTTCTTCTCATTTAGTGCCCTGAATATGTCTTGTCAGCCCTTTCTGGCTTGCCGGGTTTTTGTGGACAGGTCTGAAGTTATTCTAATGGGTCTTCCTCTGTAATAAGAAATCTCCTAGCTCCCCTCAGGAACTCTTGTCTAAAATTATAATTCCTTAATTCACAGTCATGTGTCTTGATGTCTCTCTAGTATCTTTGATCTTGGATGGTGTCTTTTCTTCCTCTAGGATATGAACCCTTTTTCCATTTCCCATATTGGGGAAATGTTCTTCCAGAATTTGTTCAGCTGTATCTTCTAGGCTTTCTTTCCACCCCCTCAGGGATTCCAATAATTTTGATGTGTGAACATTTAATGGTGTCCTTTATTTCTCTAATTCTGTTCTCATGGTTTCTAAGGAATTTTTCCCAGCCTTCCTTTTGACCTTTCTACTCTATCACTCTGTCCTCTAGAACACTAATTCTATCCTCTGTCTCAGCTGCCCTAACTGCTAGATTATTTAGTTTATTTTTTTTATTTTTCCCCACATACGTTTATTTTATTTTTTAAGTGTTACAAGATTTATTGTTCATGCACCACATCCAGTGTACCATGCAATACGCACTCTTGTCTATACCCACCACCAGGCTCGCACAACGCCCAACCTTTCCGCTTGTAAACACTCAGTTTGTTGCTCAGAGTCCACAGTCTCTCATGGTTCATCTCCCCCTCTGATTTCCCCCAATTCACCTTTCCTTCTCACAATGGCCCCCATGTTTTTCTTTATTCTCACCACGAAAGTGAGACCATAAGGTAATTGGCTCACTCAGCTTGATTTATTTCACTCCGCATAATCTCTTCTACTCCCATCCATGTTGATACAAAAGTTGGATATTCGTCCTTCCTAATGGAGGCATAATATTCCATTGTATATATGTACCATATCTTCTTTATCCTTTCATCTGTTGAAGGGTATCTTGTTTCTTACCACAGTTTGGCAATTGTGGCCATTGCTGCTATGAAGACTGGGGTACATGTGGGCCTTCATTGTACTGTATCTGCTTCTTGGGTGTAAATACCCAGTAGTGTGAGGACAGGGTCATAGGGTAGCCCTATTTTTAATTTCTTGAGGAATCTCCACACTGTTTTCCAAAGTGGCTACACCAGCTTGCAATCCCACCAACAGTGTAAGAGGCTGCCCCATTCTCCACACCCTCTCCAACATTTGTTGTTTACTGTCCTGTTGATTTTGGCCATTCTAACTGGTGTAAGGTGGTATCTCAGTGTGGTTTTGATTTGAATCTCCCTGATGGCTAAAGATGATGAACATTTTTTCATGTGTCTGTTAACCATTTGAATGTCTTCTTTGGAGAAGTGTCTATTCCTGTCTTCTGCCCAATTGTTGATGTGATTATCGGTTTTGTGGGTCTTGAGTTTGAGGAGTTCTTTATAGATTTAGATCTCTGACTGTAGAGTCATTTGCAAATCTTGTCCCATTCTGTCAGTTGCCTGTATGTTTTGTTGATTGTTTACATTGCTGTGCTGAAGATCTTTATCTTGATGAAGTAAAAAATTCCAATTTCCCTTTTGTTTCCTTTGCCTTTGGAGACATGTCCTGAAAGAAGTGGCTGTGGCTGATGTTGAAGAGGTTACTGCCTATGTTCTCCTCTAGGATTTTGATTGATTCCTGCCTCACTTTAAGGTCTTTTATGCATTTCGAGTTTATCTTCGTGTATGGTGTAAGAGAATGGTCAAGTTTCATTCTTCTACATAGAGCTGTCCAATTTTCCCAGCACCATTTATTGAAGACACTCTTTTTCCACTGGATATTCTTTCCTGTTTTATCAAAGATTATTTGACCATAGAGTTGTGGGTCCATATCTGGGCTCTCTATTCTGTTCCACTGGTCTATGTGTCTGTTTTTGTGCCAGTACTATGATGTCTTGCTGATCACTGCTTTGTAGTAAAGCTTAAAATTAGGCAATGTGATCCCCACAGCTTGGTTATTCTTTTTCAGCATTTGCTTAGCAATTCAGGGTCTTTCTTGGTTCCATACAAATTTTAGGATTGTTTGTTCCAGGCCTTTGAAAAACTTCAGTGGAATTTTGATCAGGATGACATTGAAAGTGTAGATTACTCTGGGCAGTACAGACATTTTCACAATGCTTATTCTTCCGATCCAGGAACATGGAATGCTTTTCAACCCCTTTGTGTCTTCTTCAATGTCTTTCATGAGCATTCTGTAGTTCTTTGAGTACTGATATTTCACCTCTTTGGGTAGGTTTATTCCCGGTATCTTATGGTTTTTAGCACTATCATAAATGGAATAGATTCCCTAATTTCAATTTTCATAGTTTCATTGTTAGTGTATAGTGAAGTAACTGATTTCTGTGCATTGATTTTGTATCCTGCCACATTACTGAATTGCTGTAGGAGTGCTAGCAGTTTTGAGGTGGAGTCTTTTGGGTACAACATATAAAGTATCATGTCTTCTTTGAAGAGAGAGAGTTTGACTTCTTCATTGCTAAATTGAATACATTTTATTTTTTTAATTTTAATACCTTTTATTTCTTTTTGTTTTCTGATTGCTGTCGCTAGGAATTCTAGCACTATGTTGAACAAGGTTGCTGAGAACAAGGTTGCCGTTCTCAAAGGGAAGACTGTCAGCTTTTCCCCATAAAGATGATATTTGCTCTGGGCTTTTCATAGATAAACTTTATGATGTTGAGGAATGTTCCTTCTACCCCTAAACTTTGAAGAGTTTTAATTAGGAACAGATGCTGAATATTTTCAAACGCTTTTTCTGCATAAATTGAGAGAACCATGTGGTTCTTCTCTCTTCTCTTATTGATTTCTTCCATCACATGGATTGATTTGTGAATGTTGAACCACCCTTGCATCCCAGGGATAAATCCCACTTGGTCATGATGAATAACCTTATTAATGTGCTATTGGATCCTATTAGCTAGGATCTTGTTGAGAATCTTGGCATCCATATTCATCAGGGATATTGGTCTGACATTCTCCTTTTAGATCGGGCCTTTGCCTGATTTGGGGATCAGTGTAATACTGGCTTCATAGAAATAGTCTGGAAGTTTTCCTCCTTTTTTCTATTTTTTGAAACAGGTTCAGGAGAATAGGTATTATTTCTTCCTTGAATGTTTGGTAGAATTCCCCAGGGAATCTGTCTGGTCCTGGACTCTTGATTTTTGGGAGGTTTTTGATCACTGCTTCAATCTCATTACGAGATATTGGTCTATTCAGGTTGTCAATTTCTTCCTGTTTCAATCTTGGATGATGATGGGTTTCCAGGAATGCATTCATTTCTTCTAGGTTGTTTAACTTATTGGCATATAGTTGTTGATAATAGTTTCTGATGATTGTTTCTATTTCCTTTGGATTATTCATGATCTCTCCCCTTTCATTTATAATTTTGTTAATTTGGGTCCTCTCTCTTTTGTTTTGGATGAGTTTGGCCAGTGGCTTATCAATCTTATTGATTCTGTCAAAGAACCAACTTCTGGATTCATTGATGCATTCTACTGTTTCTCTAGGTTATAACTCATTGATCTCTGCTCTAGTCTTGATTATTTCCGTTCTTGTGCCTGTGGCTGGCATCCTTTGTTGTTGATTTTCCAATTTTTTAAGGTGTAAAGAGAGCTTGTGTATTCGAGATTTTTCAAAATTTTTGAGTGAAGCTTTGATGGCTATATATTTCCCCCTTAGGACTGCCTTTGCCATGTTCCATAGGTTTTGCACTGATGTGTGTTCATTCTCATTGGTCTCCATGAATTGTTTAAGCTCATCTTTGATTTTCTGGTTGATCTCAGCATTCTTGAGCAAGGTGGTCTTTAGCCTCCAAGAATTTGAAATCCTTCCAAACATCTTGTGGTTGAGTTCCAATTTCAAAGCATTTTGGTCTGGGAAAATGCAGGGAATCATCTCAAACTTTTGGTTTAGGTTGAGTCCTGATTTGTGGTCCAGTATGGGGTCTATTCTGGATAATGTTCCACGTGCACTCGAGAAAAATGAGTATTGTTTTTTTAGGGTGGAATTTTCTGTATGAGGTCCATCTGGTCCAATGTGTCATTCAAAGCTCTTGTTTCTTTATTGATTTTCTGTTTAGATGATCTGTCTGTTACTGAGTGTAGTCTGTTAAGATTTCCTACTATTATTGTATTTCTATCAATGTGACTCTTTATTTTGATTAACATTTGGGTTATGTAGTTGGCTGCTCCTATATTAGGGGCATAGATGTTTACAATTTTTAGATCTTCTTGGAGGAAAGACCCTATCAGAATGATTTAGCGCCCTTCTGTATCTCTGACTACAGTCTTTAGCTGAAAATCTGATTATGTGAGAGGAGAGCCGCTACCCCAGCTTTCTTTTGAGGCCCATTGGCATGAAAGATGGTTCTCCATCCTTTCACTTTCAGTCTGGATGTATCTTTTGGTTCCAAATGGGTCTCTTGTAGACGCATATGGACGGGTCCTGCCATTTTATCCATTCTGCAACCCTGTGCCGTTTTATGGAGCTTTTAGGCCATTCACGTTGAGAGTGATTATTGAAAAATAAGTGTTTATTGATATCATGTTGCCTGTGTAGCCCTTGTTTCTATTGATTGTAAATTTCTGTTCTGAGTCACCCATGGGTTCTCTCTACTTTTATAGAACCCCTTTAATATTTCCTGAATGGCCGGTTTCTTGGTCACGTACTCTTTTAATCCTTGCCGATCTTGGAAGCTCTTTATCTCTCCATCCATTTTGAATGTCAACCTTGCTGGATAAAGTATTCTTGGCTGCATGTTCTTCTCATTTAGTGCCCTGAATATGTCTTGTCAGCCCTTTCTGGCTTGCCAGGTTTCTGTGGACAGGTCTGACGTTATTCTGGTGGGTCTTCCTCCGTATGTAAGGGATCTCTTCCCCCTAGCTGCTCTCAGGACCTCTTGTCTAAAATTATAATTTGCAAATTATACTATGATGTGTCTCGCTGTATTTCTAGACTCATTGTTCTTGGCAGGAGTCCTTTCTGCCTCTGGGACACGTACCTTTGTTCCATTCCCAGATTGGGGAAATTTTCATTCAGAATTTGGTCAGCTATATCTTCTCGTCTTCTGTCTTTCTATACCCTCTCTGGGATTCCAATAATCCTGACGTTGGAATGTTTCATGGTGTCATTTATTTCCCTATGTCTCTTCTCATGATTCCTGAGCAGCTTTCCTCCTTCCCTTTCTTCTCTACCATTTTATCTTCTAGATCACTAATTCTATCCTCTGTCTCCATATCTCTAGCTGTTAAACTATTTAGTTTCAATTGGATCTCACTGATATCACTTCTTACATTGGCTCTGCTGATTCTCATTTCTACCCTTAGAGATTCTATGTTGTCATTAATGTTTTTCTCCATTCTAGCCATTGCCTGGATAATTGTCAGCCTGAATTCCCTTTCTGACATACTGTTAATGTCCATGTCTAATAGTTCTGAGGGAGAGGGCGCAGTCTCTGTGTTTTTCCTCTGTTGGGTGTTCTTCCTCCTGGTCATTTGGATGAGAAATGTATGAGAGGATATGTATTTGGATATTTCGCCCACGATCCAGGCAGGGTGCACTCCTGAAGGTTTAGGAGCAGTTGGATTTCACCACCAAGAAGAAAGGATAAGGATAAAAAAGATAGAATTAGAAAAAGAGGAGATCCCACCCAGAATGGGCCCCATCAATAAGATTTATGAAGTATGTAGTCCAACATGGTCAAATATATAGACCGACAGAAGTAGATGACAAGAAATAAGAGAACCTATTCAGAATTAACCCCACGAATTAGATTTTCTATAATACCAGAACAAAAGCAAATAGTTTGATGGGAGGGTGATTATAACTTTTTGTGTGCGAGGAAGGTTATTTCAGTTCTTCCTGGGTTTATCATTGTATTAAGCCTCTAGTTGTAATGTTAAGTAGTTTAAAAAAATAAAAAGAAAAATCAAAAACAAACCAAGGAATATGAAAACAAGTGAATAAAAAAATAGAGAATAGAAAGGGATAAAAAACTTTTATCTATGTAATATACAGTTTTGAGAGTATTATCAGGCACTTAATATATTGATTTCCCCTGCTATTGGGGATTTAAAGTCTTATGGGGACCCTGTGGTTATAGTCTTTTTGTTTTTTTGACTTGTCTTCTGGGGGAGGGGCCTGGTGCGTTGTTTTCCAGTCAGTCTTGCTTGGATTGTGTCACCCTCTCCCCCAAACAAGTGGCAGAGCTCTGTGGAACCCAGTTTCTCAGTCATTAGCTCTCTGAAAGCTTTTGACTTTTTGTCACTTTTTCTTCTTTTCAGAGAGTCTAAGGGAGGAATCTGCCTGTCTGTAGCCTAACCTCACCTGTCACAGAGAAGCCACCGTCTGCTCCCCTCTGGGTTGTCCAAAGGGACACTCCCCTCGGCAAATCTCCCAGCACAGCCTGTCCCAGGTGTCGCGCACTCAGCAGTTGGGCAACTCCCCACATTACCCTGCTCTTGGGGCTCCAGGCTCTGGGGTGTGTGGCCAAATTCTTGCCAAGATTAGTGCACCAGTCACACAGTTCTTGCCTTTGGGGGTGCACCATCTAGAGAGTGCTGTACAAGGAGAAAAGCTGTCAGCTCCAGGACCACAGCAGACTCTCTAATGTGCTTTCAGGAGTGTGTGCTCCCCACCCACAAAATGGTGCAAGGAGAGGAAAGCTGCAGGTTAGGGTCACGGACTGAACCCCCCACTAGTCTTTCTCTGAGGCGAGTGATGTCCTTCCTCGGTGCATGGGCCCAGGCCTGTGCTCATGACCATCCCCTTCCACTAGCTGGTTCTCAGAATCTTATTCTCTTTTTAAGTGTTTTTAACTGGGCTCTAAGTTATTGCTGCTCCGAAACTACCCGGCTCTTTCCTTTGGGGTATTACTGTCCTTGTGCCGCTTCTGGTGGCTCCTTCTCCCTTTTGTTTATCCTCTGTTACCGTTTCGAGTGTTCCCACATTGCTTTACCTCTCTGCTGCTTTCTTCTGCTCCCCTAGAGATCCAGAAGTGTAAAATTTTGCTTCTCAGGCTGATTTCATGGGTGTTCAGCATGTTCTGGCAGATATCCAGCTCACTTTTGGGGACAGGTTGCAACAGGATCTCCTACCTCTCCACCATCTTGCCTCCTCTGACCTAGATTATTTAGTTTAGATTCGATCTCATTGGTAGCATTTTTGACATCAGCCATGTTTGTTCTCAGTTCTGGCCTTAGAGAGCCTATGTTGTCACTAATATTTTTCTCCAACCTAGCCATTGCCTGAAAATATTTTACACTGTATCCCTTTCCAAAATACTCTTTATGTCCATATCCAATAGTTGGGGGGATGAGTGCAGTCACTGGGTTTTTCCTCTTTTGTGTATTTCTCCTTCAAGTCATTCTGATGAGAAACAGTTGATGCGATGTATAGCTGAGTATATCAACTACGATCCAGGCAAGGTGTAACCTGGAAAGTTATGAAGCAATCAGAATTCACCACAAAAAAGGAAGAAAAGAAAAGAAGAGAGAGAAAGAGAGAAAAAGAGAAATACCAGCCCAAATGAGCCCCCAAAGTAAGATTTATAAGGTATACAATGTGTCAGAAACTAGGAAAAAGACCAACAAAAATAAATGATAAGAAAAAAAAGCACCCAGGCAAAATGAATCCCAGGAATAAGATTTATATAATACCAGAATATAAACAAATACACAGAGACATGACAGAAGAATAAGATGTGAGGGCAGGTGTAAATTCTCGATGTTGGTTAGGAAGGTTATTTCGGTTCCTCCTTTGTGTATTTTGTTATCATTGTTAAAGGACATAACTTTCAAGAGATACAGGGAAATTAAAGTGGTTTATATGTAGGAGTGGTATTGAATAAGTAAAAATGAGTACCTTTGATTTTATATATCTATAAATTTTATATTTTTATATTTTACATATAATATAAATTATAGATTATATTATAATATGCATTCTATAATTTATATTATGATATATTTAATATTAATTAATTATTTAATTAATATAATATACTTAATATAACACTTAATAGTTATATATTATAATGTATAATATAATATATTAATATGTATTATTATATATTATTATATTTAATATATATCTTAAAAAAGAAACAAAAATAGAAAAAAAAGAGACACACTGCTATATGTATGAAAAAATTTCAAGTTATAAAGTTATTATGGAATATGTTGTTTTAAACTTCTAATTGTAATGGTAAATAGGGTAAAAAGATTAAACAGGAATCGTGAAAATGAATTAAAAAAATTGTATCTATGAAATATACAGGTTTGGCGGCAATACCGGGTGCTTGATATATTATTTTCCCCTGATGATTGGGTTTTACAGTTTCATAGTGACCCTGTGGTTATTGTCCTCTTGATTTTGGTTTGTTTTCTAGGGGAGGGGCCTGCTGCATTGTTTTCCAGTCAATCTTGCTTGGTTTGAGTCGCCCTGCAGGCTATCAAAGGATTGGGTTCTACGGAAACTGGTTTTTCAGGCTTTTGCTCTCTGGAGGTTTTTGGTTTTTTGTGGCTTTTTGGAGGGTTAGAGCTGAGAAATTGCCTGTTCCCAGACCTCCTTCTTTGAGAAAAGCCTCAGTCTGCTCCCCTCTGGGTGGTCTTGATCACACAGACACTGCTTCTGCACTGCACATCACAGCCTCCCACAGGTGGTGCACACACCCGCCACTGTCCCAGTGTTCGCCCAAAGCCCCCATTTGTCACTGCACCAACGTGCCACTAAAACCATGAGTGATATTGGTCCTGGGAGCCTGCTTCCCATGGCTGCTGTTGCCGGACTGCTTTCTGGGGTCCAGCCCCATGATGGGTATGCTTAGACTCAGTGGAGGGCCTCAGAAGACCACACCTGGCATCCACACCAAGTTCCCTAAGGCTCAGGTGGGAGTGGTCTCAGATCCCGCAGAGGGCTGTGGAGGATCTCTCGTTGGTGCACCCACCAAACTACCTCAGGCACAGGCTGGAGTGCTCTTGGATCCCACATAGGACCATGGAGGATTGCCACTGGCACCCACATCAAGTTCTGTCAGTCACAGGCTGGATTATGTCCGGTCTGAGCAGCATTGTGGGAGTGGAAAGCCACAGACTCATGGACCACAGTCTGGAGGTTTCTCCAGATTCCCTCTGACATGGCTGATTCTCAGTGGTGACTGTCCTGGATCTTTGGGATTAGGCTCTTGCCCATGCCCACCCAAATCCACCAGTTGCCTTCAAAAATTTTTGCTCTTTTTGAATGTTTTTAGCCAGACTCCAAGTTAAGCTGTTTCCCAATCACAGTGCACTTTCATCTGGAGTTTTACTCTCCTTGGGTCCCTTTTGGTGGCTCCCTTTCCCTTCTGTTTAGCCTCAGATATCAGTCCGAGCTATCCCACTCCACTTTACCTCTCCATTGGTGTCTTCTGCCCTCGTAGGAATCCAGAAGTGTACAATCCTACATCTCAGGCGGGTTTCATGGGTGTTAAGAGTGTTCTGATAGATAGTTAGCTCACTTTAAGGGACTGGTTGAAAAAGGGTCTCCTATTTCTGTGCCATCTTGTCTCTCCCCTCAGTCTTTTCATTTTCAGCTGCAGGTATCTTCAGGCGTAAAATAAAATTTTAATAGGTAGCATGTAGATGGGTCTTTCTTCTTAATCCATTGCGACATATTATTTCTTTGGATTGGAGCATTTAGTCCATTTACATTTAAAGTAATTATTGATAAATAGGTATTTAGTATTACTGTATTACTTGTACTGTGTTATTTTTCCCAGAAATTTTCTCAGATACTTTACTTTCTTTGTCATTTTCGGTCTTTACTTTTCACTCAAAGAGTGCCCATTAATATTTCATGCAGGGCTGGTTCAATTGTCATGAACTTCTTTAGTTTTTGTTTGTCTGGGAGACTTTTTATCTCTCCTTCTATTCTGAATGAAAGCTTTGCTGGACAGAATATGCTTGGCTACAGTTTTTTCCCATTCAGCATATTAAACGTATCATGCCACTCCCTCTGGCTTGCCAAGATTCTGTCAGGAAATCGTCAGGTATTCTTATGGGTTTTCACTTGTAAGTTAAGGACTTCTTTGGTCTTGTTGATTTTAAGATTTTTTTCTTTATCTTTATTTTTTTCTTTATTTGCAAGTTGAATTACGGTATATCTTGGTGTTGACCTATATTTGTTGAATTTGATGGGGGTTTTCTGTGTCCCCTGGATCTGGATGTGTGTTTCTTTCTCCAGATGAGGGAATTTTTTAGCTATTATCAAATGCATTTTATGTCTCTTTTTCTCTCTTTTCTTCTTTCTTGGATTCACAATATAAATGTTACTGTATTTGATAGAGTCACTATTTCTTACACCTAGTCTTGTGTTCTATAATTCTTCTTTTTCTCTTTTGTTTAGCTTTATTATTTTCCATTATTTTGTCTTCTATATCCCTTATGCATTCCTCTGATTCTTCCATCTTTGTTCTTATTGCACCAGTCTGTTTCAAATCTGTTATTGCATTTTTCATTTTTTTTTAACTCTTTGATGTCTATTGTCCAGATCTCCCTGAGGTCTTCTTTTTTTTTGTTGTTTTTTTTTTCCTGAAGCCCATCAAATATCTATGATTGTTGCTTTAAATTCTCCATCATGCAAGTTGCTTATATCTATTATGATTAGATATCTGGCCTTGACATAATCTTTTTTTTTTTTTTTTTAATTTGTGGTGAATTCCTCAGCCTTGGCATTTTGTCTAAGTCTCTGTGTTCTTTTCTGTGTAAGGAAAACCCATTATATTTCAAACTTCTGGGACTAATGATTTTAGGAAGAAGAGGTTATATAGTATCCAGAGACTGCCACTTTCGGGGCTCTTTCTGGTGTGTGGTGTATACATCCTCTTGCTGTGTTTTGCTTGGGCTTCCATTCAGGCCATTGTCTGCAGAGGTTTTCCTCGTGTGCAGTGGGCAATTTTTGGACCTTGGCCAGAGTGTTATGAGTTTTAAGTAGGTGTGGCCTGTTCTGCTTGTTAACTGAGACCAAATGATACTTCCACTAGCACTAAAGTCATGCAATACTCTCAGTTCAGCAGATGTCCTGTGGGAAAGGATTTCTGCTGGTTTTCTGGGGAAGGGGACTACTGTATTGGGAATGAAGCACACTTTCTCAAGAAGGGCAGTACCCACAGAGTGCAAGGAGGGCAGGACACTGTAAGTGGGTTTAGGCAGCTAGTGTTGGCAGTAAGCTGGTTACTGAAACTGGATAATGTTGAGGGGAAGGGGGAAGGGGAGGGCAATGACACCATCCAGCTCCTTTGTCCTGTGAGTATCATCTCAGTGTTTGCTGCTCTCATGATAGCACCTTCAGTAGAGCAAGTAATCTCCCACTTGTGTGCCCCAAGCATTTTTCAGATCACTGTTTTCACGCTGTCTTTCACAGGGATTTTGTGTGCCTTCTCTCCAGGGACAGCTCAATGATGTCCTGGGCTCTATCCCAGCCAAGCTTGATGACTTTTTTAAACTCCAAGCTTTAAGAAGGTGGTGTGGGCAGGGCTTTACACTGGTCTTGTGGGAGAGGATTTTACTACACTGGAACTGATGCAGGTTTGACTTAGAAGGTCAGTTATGTCAGAATTCAAGGGCATGGGGCTTGGGGCAAGGAGACAGAGAAACATAGACACACACAAATAACTCAAACAAAAATAAGTATTTGAAAAATATTAAAAGCAAATTATAATTGAAACTAATATTGAATTATTTGAATGCAACAAGAAATAAAATACACACACACACACACACACACACACACACATATATATATATATAGAGAGAGAGAGAGAGAAATGTTAGAAATAATAGATTATTTCTCAGCAGAAATATGTTAACCCAAACAGGGTAGAAAAACATTTTTTTTAAAGATATTATTTATTTGACAGAGAGAAACACAGCGAGAGAGGGAACAGAAGCAGAGGGAATGGTAGCGAGAGAAGCAGGCTTCTCGCAGAGCAGGGACCCCGATGTGGGGCTCAATCACAGGATTCTGGGATCATGACCTAAGCCAAAGGCAGACGCTTAAAGACTGAGCCGCCCAGGTGCCCTTAGAAAAACATTTTTAAAATACTGATGGGAAAAATTTTTGACTGAATTTTTTATGTCCAAAAATATGATTAAAATTAGGAGGAGGGGCACCTGGGTGGCTCAGTCGTTAAGTGTCTGCCTTCAGCTCAGATCATGATCCCAGGGTCCTGGAATCAAGCCCTGCATCAGGCTCCCTGCTCGGCAGGAAGCCTGCTTCTCCCACTACCATTCCCCCTGCTTGTGTTCCCTCTCTTCTGTGTTTCTCTCTGTCAAATAAATAAAATCTTTAAAAAAAAATAAAGTTAAAAGGAAATATAAACGCAATATTAGGTAAAAAATAAGAGATTGTGTTGATGGCAACCTACATTAACTTCCTTCAGTCTGATAGAAATTATACAATATATACTACCTTCCTAAGAAAAATAAGAAATAATATAAGAAATGATTAATATATGAATGAATGTCACACTTGTGATACTATTTGTGCTATTTTCTCCTATTTTCTTTTTCTTTTTTTTTCTTTTAAGAGTTTATTTATTATTTATTTATTTATTTATTTATTTATTTATTTATTTGACAGAGAGAGATCACAAGTAGACAGAGTCAGGCAGAGAGAGGGGGAAGTAAGCTCCCTGCTGAGCAAAGAGTTTGATATGGCTCTTGATCCCAGGGTCCTGAGATCATGACCTGAGCCAAAGGCAGAGACTTTAACCCAATGAGCTACTGAGGCTCCCTTCCTATTTTCTTTAACCCCTATAACTATGTAAAAACAGAAATTATGACATTGCTTTGTGGGATTTGTAGTACGTATTCAAGTATTGTATATGGCAATGTGAAGAATCAAGGGGAAATTCATGATTCCATATCATAGAAACATTATTATGGTTTCTAAGAAGCAGAAGACTATAAATTCTCTGTGGAGTTTGCAAAATTATTTGGTTATGTTTTACTTCCTAAGGATCTATAGTAACCCAGAAACTGACCTAAAAACTGACAGAACACACTCCACAACAAAAGAGAGGGAGGAGGCTGCATTGAGGAAGGTAAGAAGTACAGAATTGTATTGTATTGTATTGTATTGTATTGTATTGTATTGTATTGTATTGTATTATTTTTGGATCTTTTTGAATTAGTATTTTCATTTTTTTTAGTAAAAATATAATGATTATTTGTTTCAGGATTACAGGTCTGTGATCCATCAATCTTATATAATACCCCATGCTCATTACAAAACATACCCTTCCCAATACCCATCACCCAGTTACCCCATCCCTCAATCACCTCCGCAGCAACTCTCAGTTTTGCCCCTAAGATTAAGAGTCTCTAATGGTTTTCCTTTTAGAGGGGAAAGGGATCATGGGTGCTGAGGAGAGGTAGGAAGCCATTATTGTGATGAAGAATGGGAGAGAAGCCCACAGATGAATGTAAGAAAATGTTCCCCAAAGCCATTGACTTGGAAAATGAGAGTGACTAAATTTTATGAATTCTTACCACCAGTAGGCTTAAAGCCTTGAGTTTTAAAAATCAGTGGGTTTGGCTTCAATAGGGCCTTGAGGGCATTCTGCTACTCCTGGAAAAGGCAGACAACACAGGGACAGAGAGCATAGAAACAGCAATGTAAGAATGTCTGGGGCACATAGGGAGAGATTATTTACTTTTCTTAAAGCATATCCAGGAGAGTAAGCTTTCACTGAGATACCTCTCCTGAAGCAAAGGAGAAGCCTGTCAACATAGTCCTCCAATGCCCTTCAGCATAAATACAGAGCCACCTCTGGGCAGCAGTACACTACTTACAATGCCTGCTTAATTTGCTTACAGCAACTCACAACACCTTGCACTCTTCCTCAAACTTGCCTCGGTCTTGGCTGGAAATCCCCTGCTCCAGAAGACCATCGCACTTCCTTTCCACAACACATCTCCCAAAAAGAGTTCTTCAAGAACTGGTGGATTCTCTGTCAGTTCTAATTTCACAAGCAGTCCAGTGTATGACTACTTAAAATTAATCACATTCAGGAAAGGCACCAAACACTATCTATAGCAGGTAAAGAGAGCCTCTGAAGATAACCATCCTGAAGGAAAGAGCAGTCAAAGCTATCATCAGAGTGCCCACAACACACACCAGAGACACTCACTGACGAGCCAGTATCTAGACAATGCATGACTTCTTCATAAATCCATTCTTTTTAGTTTCAGGAGACATAATGGTTTATTCTAACATAAAGAAGAAGGCAGAGATTAGATTAAACCACAAGATGGAGAAATTTATCCTAAATGAAAGAAGAATGTTAGGCCACAACAAGAGATCTAAGTGAAACTGATAACAGGGGAGCCTGATTGGCTCAGTTGGTTAAGTGTCTGCCTTTGGCTCAGGTAGTGATTTCAGGGTTCTTTGAATGAGTCCTATATTGGGCTCGTTGCTCCTCTGGGAGTCTGCTTCTCACTCGGCCTCTGTCTCTCATAAATAAATTAAAAAAATATTTACAAAAGAAAAACTGATATCAATAACCAACCTAATTCAGAATTTAAGGCAACAATCATAAGCATACTCACTGGAGTTGAGAAAATAATAGAAAGAATCATGGAAATCCTTACCACAGAGATAAAAGTATTAAAAGATTGTCATTCAGAGAGGAAAGTTGCAATAAACAATATTGGAAACATCCTTGGGGCAAAGAATAACAAGTTGGAAGAAGCTGAGGAATTAGTGACCAAGATGATAAAATATTGGACAATAATAAGTGAACAAAAGAACAAAATATAAGATTCGGCAAGATGGTAGAGGTGTAGGAGGCAGAGATAGCATTGGATCCCAGAAGTTCAGCTACATAGGCATTCAAAAAGCCAGCAAACACAACAGGAGAGAGAAGAGAATAAGAACAGCAATTCTAGGAACAGAAAATCTACCACTTCCCGAAAGGTAGGACATGTGGAAAAGTGAATCCAAAGCAAAGGGAAGAGAGACCCCGGGGGGGGGGAGGGGTCAGCTCCCAGCAGCAGCAGAGCCGTGGGGCACAAAATTGGAACTTTTAGTCCACTCTGCTGAGGGACATCGCTCCGGAGGCTAAGTGGGGGTACAGCCCTCGCGGGAACAGTGTGGTTCCAGGACGCGTGGGGTCACTGAAGGACCAGGGAGCCCAAGTGCGGCAGAGCTCCCAGGTATTGGGGCAGAGAAGCCAGCGGCAGAGATGGAGCTGTGCAGCACCAGAACTGCTTGGCTTACCTTGGACTATATGAACTGAGAAACAGTCGGGCTGCTGCACTTCAAGCAGGGACCCCACGGGAGGCAGTTCTGGAGATATCCCCTCCTTCCTCCTCCTGGTGGAGTGCTGCAGGAGTGTGCAGCAAGAATCTGCTGGGTTTGAGAACTCCAGACGGGGCCACATATGCCACAGATAGAGGCTCTCTGCCAAGGGCTAGCTGAGCACAGAGCACAGGAAGCAGAAAAGGGAGACAGGAGGGATAGAACGATTTCCTCTGAGGGTGTGCAGAGGAACATGGCGCCCAGCACTCAGCTCCTCTAGGCCAGAGACTATGAGGCTGCCATTTTCATTCCCAGCCTCCAGGGCGGTACAGAAAGCACTCAGGGAAAAAGACTCCCAAGAGCGAACCTGAGCAAAGTGCTTGGCCCATCCCCTGGCAAGGGCAGTGCAATTCCACCTCGGGCAAAGATATTTGAGAACCACAGCAACTGGTCTCTCCCCCAGAAGATCAGCGAAAATATCCAGCCAAGACATAGTTAATTAATTAGTGAAAACTGTGGAACTCCAGAGTACCTTTCTCCCTCACTCATCTACTCAGACCTTGATAAAATGATGAGGCAGAAGAACTCACTATAAAAAGAGAGAGAGAGAGAGAGAGAGAGAGAGAGACAGTACCAAAAGCTAAAGACCTAGTCAATTCAGACATTAGTAATATGTCAGAAATAGAGTTCAAAATGACAGTTATCAAGATGCTAGGTGGGCTTGAAAAAGAGCATAGAAGATATTAGAGAATCCCTTTCTGGAGAAATAAAAGAACTAAAAACTAGCCAAGTTGAAATTAAAAACGCTATTAACAAGGTACAATTAAAAATGGAGGCTCTCACTGCCAGAATAAATGAGGCTGAAGAATGAATTAGCGATATAGAAGACAAAATGACAAGAATAAAGAAGCTGAGAAAAAGAGAGACAAACAACCACTGGACCATGAGGGGAGAATTCGAGAGATAAGTGATACCATAAGACACAACGATATTAGAGTAATTGGGTTCCCAGAAGAACAAGAGAGACAGGAACAGAAGGTATATTGGAGAAAATTATTGTAGAGACTTTCCCTAATCTGGCAAAGGGAATAAGAATCAAAATCCAGGAAGCACAGAGAACACCCCTCAAAATCAATAAAAATAGGTCTACATCCCATCATCTAATGGTAAAACTTACAAAGCTAAGTGACAAAGAGAAAATCCTGAAAGCAGCTCGGAATATGACGTCTGTAACATACAAAGGCAGAAATGATAGATTGGCAGCACACCTATCCACAGAGACCTGGCAGGCCAGAAAGGACTGGCATGATATATTTAGAGCACTAATTGAGAAAAATATGCAGCCAAGAATACTATATCCAGCTAGGCTATCACTGAAAATAGAGGGAGAGATAAAAATCGTCCAGGACAAACAAAAATGGAAAGAATTTGAAAATGCCAAACCAGCCCTACAGGAAATATTGAAAGGGGTCTTCTAATCAAAGAGAGAGCCTAAAAGGAACATAGAACAGAAAGGAACAGAGATAATAAACAGTTAACAGTCACATTACAGGCAATACAATGGCACAAAATTCATATCTGTCAATAGTTACCCTGAATGTAAATGGGCTAAATGCCCCAATCAAAAAACATAGAGTATCAGAATTGATTAAAAAACAACAACAACAACAACAACACAACAAGATCCATCAATATGCTATCTACAAGAAACTCATCTTAGAACCAAAGACACCTCCCTATTTAAAGTGAGGGGTGGAAAACAATTTACCATGATAATGGACATCAAAAGAAAGCTGGGGTGCCAATCCTTATATCAGATAAATTAGATTTTAAGCCAAGACTATAATAAGAGATGAGGAAGGAAGCTATATTATACTTAAAGGGACTGTCCAACAAGAAGATCTAACAATTGTAAATATCTATGCCCAAAACATGGCAGCAACCAATTATATAAACCAATTAATAACAAAGTCAAAAAACACATCAAAAATAATACAATAATAGGGGGCGCCTGGGTGGCTCAGTCGTTAAGCATCTGCCTTCGGCCCAGGTCAGATCCCAGGGGCCTGGGATCGAGCCCCGCATCGGGCTCTCTGCTCTGTAGGAAGCCTGCTTCTCTTGTTACCATTCCCTCTGCTTGTGTTCCCTCTCTCGCTGTGTTTCTCTCTGTCAAATAAATAAAAAATCTTCAAAAAAAAAATACAATAATAGTAGGATACAATAATAGCAGGGGACTTTAATACCCCCCTCACCGAAATGGACAGATCATCTAAGCAAAAGATCAACAAGGAAATAAAGCTTCTAAATGACACACTGGACCAGAAGGACATCACAGATATACTCAGAACATTTCTTCCCAAAGCAACAGAATGCACATTCTTCTCGAGTGCTCATGGACCATTCTCCAGAATAGAACACATCCTGGGACACAAATCAGGTCGCATTCAGTACCAAAAGATTGGGATCATTCCTGGCAGATTTTCAGAACACAATGACATGAAACTAGAACTCAATCACAAGAGGAAAGTTGGAATGAACTCAAATACGTGGATGCTAAAAAGCATCCTACTGAAGAATGAATGGGTTAACCAGGAAATTAAAGAACTTAAAAAATTCCTGGAAACAAATGAAAATGAAAACATAACTGTTCAAAATCTTTGGGACACAAGAAAGGCAGTCCTGAGAGGAAAGTATATAGCAATACAAGCCTTTCTCAAGAAACAAGAAAGATCTCAAATACACAAACTAATGCTACACCTAAAGGAGCAGGAGAAAGAACAACAAAGAAAGCCCAAACCCAGCAGAAGAAGAGAAATAATAAAGATCGAGAAGAAATCAAGGAAATAGAAACCAAAAGAACAGTAGAACAAATCAATGAAACTAGGAGCTGGTTCTTTGAAAGAATTAATAAAATTGATAAACCCTTGGCCAGACTTATCAAAAAGAAGAGAGAAAGGACCCAAATTAATAAAATCATGAATTAAAAAGGAGATATCAAAACCAACACCAAAGAAATACAATTATAAGAACATATTATGAGCAACTAATACCCCAGAAAATTAGACAACCTGGAAGAAATAGACACATTCTAGAGACACACAAACTACCAAAACTGAACCCAGAAGAAATAGAAAACCTGAACAGACCCATAACCAATAAGAGGATTGAAGCAGTCATCAAAAATCTCCCAACAGGGGCACCTGGGTGGCTCACTGGGTAAAAGCCTCTGCCTTTGGCTCAGGTCATGATCTCAAGGTCCTGGGATCAAGCCCCACATTGGGCTCTCTGCTCAGCAGGGAGCCTGTTTCCTCCTCTCTCTCTACCTGCCTCTTTGCTTACTTGTGATCTCTTTCTCTCTGTCAAATAAATAAATAAAATCTTAAAAAAAAATCTACCAACAAACAAAAGCTCAGGTCCAGAAGGCTTCCCAGGGGAATTCTACCAAACATTTTAAAAAGAGTTAATACCTATTCTTCAGAAATTGTTCCAAAAAATAGAAATGAAAGAGAAACTTCCAAACTCATTTTATGAGGCCACGATTACCTTGATCCCAAAACCAGACAAAGATCCCATCAAAAAGGAGAGTTGCAGACTAATATCCTTGATGAACATGGATGTAAAAATTCTGACCAAAATACTAGCCAATATTATCCAACAGTACATTAAAAGGATTATTCACCATGATCAGGTGGGATATATTCCTGGGATGCAAGGTTGGTTTAACATCTGCAAATCAATCAATGTGCTACAATACATTATTAAAGAAAGAAAAAGAACCATATGGTACTTCTCAATTGATGCTGAAAAAGCATTTGACAAAGCACAGCATCATTTCTTGATCAAAAGTCTTCATAGCGTAGGCATAAAATGTACATTCCTCAACAACATCAAGGCCATCTATGAAAAACCCACAGCGAATATCATTCTCAATGGGGAAAAGCTTTTAGCATTTCCCCTGAGAATAGGAACATGGCAGGGATGCCCACTATCTCCACTGCTATTCAACATAGTACTAGAAGACCTAGCCTCAGCGATCAGACAACAAAAAGAAATCAAAGGCATCCAAATTGGCAAAGAAGGAGTCAAACTCTCACTCTCTGCAGATGATAAGATAATTTATGCGGAAAATCCAAAAGACTCCACTCCAAGACAGCTAGAACTCATCCAGGAATTCAGTCAAGTATCAGGATATAAAATTAATACACAGAAATCAGTTGCATTTCTATATACCAACAGCAAAACAGAAGAAAGAGAAATTAAGGAGTCAATCCCATTTACCATTGCACCCAAAACCATAAGATACCTAGGAATAAACCTAACCAAAGAGGCAAAGAATCTGTACTCAGAAAACAACAAAGTGCTCATGAAAGAAATTGAGGAAGACACCAAGAAATGGAAAAATGTTCCACGCTCATGGATTGGAAGAACAAATATCGTGAAAATGTCTATTTTACCTAAAGCAATCTACACATTTAATGAAATCTCTATCAAAATACCATCAATTTATTTCAAAGAAATGGAACAAATAATTCTAAAATTTATAGTGAATCAAAAAAGACCACGAATAGCCAGACGAATGTTGAAAAAGAATGCTAAAGTTGGTGGCATCACAATTCCTGACTTCAATCTCTATTACAAATCTATAATAATTAAGACAGCGTGGTACTGGCACAAAAACAGACACATAGATCAATGGAACAGAATAGAGAACCCAGAAATTGACTCCAACTCTATGGTCAACTGATCTTCAACAAGGCAGGAAAGAATATCCATTGGAAAAAAGACAGTCTCTTCAACAAATGGTGTTGGGAAAACTGGACAGCCACATGCTGAAGAATGAAACTGGACCATTTCCTTACACCTCACACAAAAATAGACTGAAAATGGATCAGAAACCTCAATGTGAGACAGGACTCTATCAAAATCCTGGAGGAGAACATAGGCAGCAATCTCTTCGACCTTAGCCACAGCAACTTCTTCCTACAAACATCTCCAAAGGCAAGGAAAGCAAGGGCAAAAATGAACTATTGGGACTTCATCAAGATCAAAAGCTTTTGCACAGCAAAGGAAACAGTCAACACAACTAAAAGATAACTGACAGATTGGGAGAAGATATTTGCAAATGACATATCAGATAAAGGCCTAATATCGAAAATCTATAAAGAACATCTCAAGCTCAACACCCAAAGAACAAATAATCCAATTAAGAAATGGGCAGAGGATATGAACAGACATTTCTGCAAAGAGGACAGCCAAATGGCCAACAGACACATGCAAAAGTGCTCCACATCACTCAGCATCAGAGAAATACAAATGAAAACTACAATGAGATATCACCTCACACCAGTCAGAATGGCTAAAATTAGCAAGCCAGGGAATGACAGACATTGGCGAGGATGCAGAGAAAGGGGAACCCTCCTGCACTGATGGTGGGAATGCAAACTGGTACAGCCACTCTGGAAAACAGTATGGAGGTTCCTCTAAAATTTGACAATAGAGCTACCTTATGACCCAACAAGCGCACTACTGGTTATTTACCCTAAAGATAAAAACGTCGTGATCCAAAGGGGCATGTACACCTGAATGTTTATAGCAGCAAAGTCCACAATAGCCAAACTATGGAAAGAACCTAGATGCCCATCAACAGATGAATGGATAAAGAAGATGTGGTGTATATATATGCAATGGAATACTATGCAGCCATCAAGAGAAACAAAATCTTGCCATTTGCAAAGACATGGATGGAACTGGAGGGTTTATGCTATGCGAATTAAGTCAGTCAGTGAAAGACAATTATCACATGATCTCTCTGATATGAAGAATTTGAGAGGTAGACCAGGGGTTTGTGGGGGGGGGGTGTGGAAGAGAAATGATACAGGAAGGGATGGGGAAGGAGACAAACCATAAGAGACTCATAGACTCACAAAATGAACTAAGGGTGGCTGGGAGGGTAGGGATAGGGTAGCTGGGTTGTGGACATTAAGGAAGGTATGTGTTATGGTAAGTGCTGTGAAATGTGTAAGCCTGATGATTCACAGATATGTACCCTGGGGCAAATAATACATTATATGTTAATAAAAAAAGAAAAATATAATTATGCAACTCCATTAATTATTTAATCATTAGGGAATTCAAGGAATTCATCAAACATAACATCATTAATATAGGAGTTGAAGGGGTTGCAGGAGAAAAGAAGAAAGAGGGAGAGGAGGAAAAGGAGAAGAAGAAGATGAAGAAGAAGAACAACAACAAGAACAAGAAAAAGAAGAACAAGAAAGGAGAAGGGAGAAGAGAGGATAGAAAATGTACTTGATAAAATAATAACTCAAAACTTCCCTTATCTGGGGAAGGAAACACACATCTAGATCCAGGGAACACAATGAATTCTCCTCAAAATCAACAAATGTAGGTTAACACCAAGACATGTGTTAATTCAATTTGTAAATACAGTGATAAAGAAAAACAATCATAAAGGCAGCTTGACCAAAGAAGTCTGTAAGTTACAATTGAAAACCTATAAGGATACCTGAAGATTTCTCAACAGAATTGTGGCAAGCAAGGGAGTGGCATGATATATTCAATGTGCTGAATGGGAAAAATCTTTAGCCAAGAATACTCTATCCAGCATAATTGTCATTCAGAATAGAAGACAAACAAAAACTAAAGAAATTCATGACCACTGAACCATCCCTGCAATAAATATTAACAGGCACTCTTTGAGTGAAAAGAAAAGACCAAAAATGACAAAGATGGTAAAGTATCTGAGAACCTTTCCAGGAACAATGACATAGCAAATAATAAAATGCCACTAAATATCCATCAATAATTACTCTGCGTGCAAATCGATTAAAGACGCTAATCAAAAGACATATGGTGTCAAATGGACAAAAACCAAACAAACCAACAATTAAAAAGATCCATCTATATGCTGCAAACAAGCTACTTATTTAAGATCTAAATTGACTTGCAATTTGAAAGTGAGAGGACTGAGAAATACTTATCATATAAATGGACATCAAATGAAAGCCAGCATAGCAATACTGATACTGGACAAGATAGAGTGTAAAAACAAATACTACAACAAGAGATGAAGGGCATTCTATTATAATAAAGGGGATAATCCAACAATAAAATCTAACAATTGTAAGCATTTCTGTCCCCAATATTGAAGTTCCCATATATATATATATATGTTCCCACATATATATATATATATAAAACTATGAATAACAAACATAAAGGAACACCTTGGTAATAACACAGTAGTAATAGGGAACTTTAACACCCCACTTACATCAATGGGCAGATCTTCTGAACAGAAAAATGAACAAGGAAACAATGGCTTTACATGACACCTGAAGGTAGGAGGGGCAAGATGGCAAAGAAGTAGGAGACCCTGTTTAAACCAGTCCCCTAAAGTGAGCAAAATATCTAGAAGAAAACTCCAAATACCCATGAAATCACCCTGAGATGTAAGATTACACACTTCTGGATCTCTATGTGGGCAGAAGACAGCAAGGGAGAGGTAAAACAGTGTGGAAACACTCAGACTAATATCAGCATAAACAGGAGGGGGAGGGAGCCACCAGAAGCGATCCAAGGAAATTAACACCCCAATGGGAAAGTGCCCTGTGATTGGGGATCAGAATTAACTTGGAGTTTGTTTAAAAACAAGGTTTTTGTTTTTAGGGGCAATTAGTGGAATCAGATTATCGTGGGCATGGACCTAAACCCATGTTCCCAAGAAGGACACCACTAAGGATGACAACCTGTGTAAAATGGAGACTGTTGGGTCCAGTAGATGGTTCAGGAGCCTGCAGCTTTCTGCTGCTTGCACCACCCTCAGGCTGGGAGCATTTCTGCAAGCGCCCAGGAGAACCTGGTGTGGGTGCTAGCTGGTGGTTTCTTTAGGACCTCAGCAATCCATGCCCCACCCCAGGGTCAGAGCGCTTCCAGCCTGTACCTGAAGGAACACAGAGTGATCTTGGCATGGGACACCTCTTCGGCCTGCATGACCCATGGGGTCTGAGCACACCTGACATTGGCCTTGACCCCAAGAGCAGTCCTGACAATAACAGAGCCCATGGTTTTAGTGGCACAGGGGTGCAGAGATGAGCGGGGCCCTCAGGTGGCCCCTGGGGTGGTTGAGGCGGGTGGGCACCACTTTTGGGAGGCTGGAGTGTGCAGCAAAGTTTGAAGAAGGGGAGTCTGTGTGTTCTGGACCACCCAGAGTGGGGCAGACTAAGGCTTCTCTCTAAGGCAGAGGTCTGGGGATAGGCAGATTCTTTTCTTGGACTATTGGAAAAACTGCAAAAAGACGCCAAAGAACAAAAACCTCCAGATAGCAAAAGCCTGAAAAACCGGTTTCCACAGAGCCCTGCCCCTTGATAACCAGCAAGGCAACTCAACCTAAGCAAGAATGATTGGAAAACAATGCAGCAGGACCTCCCCTCAAAATACAACCCAAAAGCAAGAGAACAATTACTACAGGGTCCCCATAAAACTGTAAAACCCAAACATCAGGGGAAAACAATATATTAAGCTCCCAATATCACCTTAAAACCTATATATTTAATATGTACAAGCTTGTTAATTTTTTCTTTTTTTTCCTTCTTTCTTTTTTTTTCTTTTCTTTCTTTCTTTCTTTCTTTCTTTCTTTCTTTCTTTCTTTTTTTTTTTTTTTGATTTGTTCCCACAATTCTTGGTCTTTCAATTTTTTTAAAAATACTATTTAACGATACAACTACAGGCTTAATACAATGATACACCCAGGAAGATAAAAAAAAAATAACTTCCCTGCCCACATGGAAGATTTATAACCACTCTGTAATATTATTCTTCGGTCAGTGTTTCTGTGTATTTGTTTTTGTTCTGGTAGTATATAAATCTTATTGTTGGGATTAACTGTGGCTGGGTACTTTATTTTTTCTTTTTCTTGTCCTTACTCCTATTGGTCTTTTGGTTGTTTGTGTATGATTATATACCTTATAAATCTTAATTTTGGGGACAATTTTGGATGGTATTTCTCTTTTTTTTAATCTTTCTCTCTCTTATTTTCTTTCTTCATGGTGATGAATCCCAATTTGTCTAAAAATTTACAGAGTGCACCTTGCCTGGATTGTGGTTGACATATTCAGCAATACATTCCCTCAACCACATCTAATCAAAATGATTAGGAGTTGGAACACCCAACAGAAAAAACACAGACACTGTGCCCTCTCCCTCAGAACTTCTGGAAATGGACATAAACAGTATGTTGGAAAGGGAATTCAGGGTACCAATTATCCAGACAATGGCAAAGTTGGAGAAAAACATTAGTGACAACATAGAATCTCTAAGGGCAGAACTGAGACCCAATATGGATGAAGTTAAAAATGCTGTAAATGAGATCCAATCAAATCTAAATAGATAACAACCAAGGTAACCAAAGCAGAAGATTGAATTAGGGTTCTAAATCACAAGGTTTTAGAGAAGAAGGATCAGGAAGAGGACTGGGAATACTGCTTATAAGTCATGTAAAAAGATTTAGGAAATGAATGATCCTATGAAACATTCCAACATCAAAATTATTGGAATCCCTGAGAGAGTGAAGAAAGACAGAAGACTAGAAGATATAGCTGAACAAATTCTGGATGAAACTTTCACCAATCTGGGGGATGGAACAAGTGTTCATGTCCTAGATGCAGAAAGGATCCCCCAAAGATCAACAAGTCCTGGGGGGAGCTGGGGGAGATTCCTTACTTACAGAGGAAGCCCCATCAGAATAACTTCAGACCTGTCCACAGAAACCTGACAAGCCAGAAAGGGTGGGCAAGACATATCCAGGGTACTAAATGAGAAGAACATGAAGCCAAGTATACTTTATCCAACAAGTCTGACATTCAAAATGGGTGGAGACATAAAGATCTTCCAAGGCCAGCAAGGTTTAAAAGAGTATGTGACCACTAAGCTGGCAGTGCAAGAAATATTAAGGGGGGATCTATAAAAGAAGAAAGAACCCATGAGTGACATAAAACAGACACTTATAATTTATACAAACAAGGACTTCACAGGCAACATGATGTCAAAAAAAATTATCTATCAATAATCACTCTCAAGTAGAATCGCCTAAATGCTTCCATAAAGTGGAACAGGGTCACAGACTGGGTAAAATGACAAGACCCAACAATATGTTTACAAGAGACACATTTTGCTCCTAAAGGTACATCCAGACTGAAAGTGAAGGGATAGAGAACCATCTTTCATGCCAATATGGCAATAGGCCATAAGCTGACTGTAAATCAAAATAAAGATTCGTATTGATATGAATACATTAATTGTAGGGGAACTTAACATGTCACTCTCAGTAACAGACAGATCATAGAAGCAGAAAATCAATACAGAAAAAATGAATAACACATTGAAACAGATAGACATCATAGATATATACAGAACATTGCACACTAAAACAACAGAATACTCATTCTTATGGGGCACACATGGAACTTTCTCCAGCATAGACCACCTAATGTGTCACAAATCAGGACTCAACTGATACCAAATGACTGAGATCCCTCGATCCCTTTCTGTTCAGCAGAGAGCCTGCGTACCCAACACTTCCTGCCTCTCTGCCTGCCTGTGGTCTGTCTGTCTGTCTCTCTCTCTCTGAAATAAATAAGTAAAATCATTAAAAAAAAGACTGAGACTATTCGATGCATAGTCTCAGACCACAGCACTTTGAAACTGGATCTCAACCATAAAAAGTTTGGGAGGAATTCAAACATTTGGAGACTAAAGACCAACCCACTCAGGAATGTTTGGATCAACCAGGAAATCAAAGAAAAATAAAAAATTAATGGCAACCAATGAGAATGAAGACACAGTGGTCCAAAACCTATGGGATACAGTAAAGGTGGTCCTAAAGGGGAAACACATAGCAATCAAAGCCTCACTCAAAAAGATTGAAAAATTACAATTACACCAGCTATTTTTACACGTTAATGAACTGGAAAAAATTAAGCCAACTACATGCATAAGGAGGATTATTAATCAAGATTAAGGCAGAATTCAATGAGATAGAAAGTAGAGATACAGTAGAATGAATCTATGAATCTAGAAGTTGGTTTTATGAAGGGATCAATAATATCAATAAACTCTTGGCTAAAATATCGAAAAGAAAAAAGAAAGGACCCAAATTAATAAAATTATGAATGAAAGGGGAGAGATCACGACTAACACCAAATAAATTGAAACAATCATCAGAAATTATTATCAACAGCTATGTGCCAATAACTTAAGCAGTCTAGAAGAAATGGATGCATTTCTGGAAACCTATAAACTTCCAAGGCATAAAAAGGAAGAATTTGATAACCTGAGTAGACCAATTTCTAAACAGATCCTTTAGCCAAGAATACTCTATCCAGCATAATTGTCGTTCAGAAGAGAAGACAAACAAAAACTAAAGAAATTCATGACCACTGAACCATCCCTGCAATAAATATTAACAGGCACTCTTTGAGTGAAAAGAAAAGACAAAAAATGACAAAGATGGTAAAGTATCTGAGAACCTTTCCAGGAACAATGACATGGCAAATAATAAAATGCCACTAAATTATCCATCAATAATTACTCTGAGTGCAAATGGACTAAAGGCGCTAATCAAAAGACATATGGTGTCAAATGGACAAAAACAAATAAACAATTAAAAAGACCCATCTGTATGCTGCAAACAAGCTACTTATTTTATAGGCAAACCACAGAATAGAAGAAAATATTTAAAAAATGAAGCTAAAGACTAAGGTCTGATATATAAGATCTATGAAGAACTTCTCAATATCAACGCTCAAAAAACAGATAATCATGTCAAAAAAATGCACAGAAGACATGAACAGACACTTCTCCAAAAAAGACATAAAAATGGATAACAGACACATGGAAAATTTCATCATCATTAGCCATCAGGGAGATTCAAATCAAAACCACACTGAGATGCCACCTTACACCAGTTAGAATGGCCAAAATCAACTAGATAGTAAATGAGTGCTGGAGAGGATGTGGAGAACTAGAAACCCTCTTCCACTGTTGGTGGGAATGGAAGTTGGTGCAGCCACTTTGGAAAACAGTGTGGAGACTCCTAATGAAATTAAAAATAGAGCTACCCTATGACCCTGCCATCACACTACTGGGTATTTACCCCAAAGAAACAGATGCAGTGCAAAGAAGGGCCACGTGTACCCCAATGTCTTTAGCAGCAATGGCAACAGTCACCAAACTGTGGAAAGAGCCAAGATGCTTTTCATCAGGGCCGCCTGGGTGGCTCAGTGGGTTAAACCCTCTGCTTTTGCCTCAGGTCATGATCTCAGGGTCCTTGTCTTGAGCCCTGCATCTGGTTTTCTGCTCATCAGGGAGCCTGTTTCCCCTTTCTCTCTCTCTCTGTCTGCCTCTCTACTAATTTGTGATCTCCTTCTCTGTCAAATAAATAAATAAAATCCTTAAAATAAAAAAAGATACCCTTCAACAGACGAATGTTAATTGAAGATATGGTACATATATACAATGGAATTTTATGCCTCCATCAGAAAGGATGAATATCCAACTTTTGTGTCAACATAAATGGAATGGGAAGAGATTATGCTGAGTGAAATTCATCAAGCAGAGAGATTTAGTTATCATATTTTTTCACTTAAGTGTGGAGCAAAAGGAAAAACATGGAAGACATTGGGAGAGGGAAAGAAAGGGTGAATTGGGGGAACTCGAGGGGGAGATGTACCATTAGAGACTGTGGACTCTGAGAAACAAAGTGAGGGTTTAGGAGGGGTGTGGGGGGTTGGGTAAGACTGGTGGTGGGTATTGAAGAGGGCACATATTTCATGGAGTACTGGGTGTGGTGCATGAACAATAAATCTTGTAACACTGAAAAGATAAAATAAACATATTTGGGGGAAAAAAGAAAGCAAAAATACCAATTTGAAGAGATATATACACCCCTATGTTCATTGCAACACTCTTTACAATAGCCAAGATATGGATGCTATCTACCTGTCCATGGACAGATGACTGGATTAAGAAGATGTGGTACATATGTACATTACTCAGTCAGAAAAAAGAATGAAACCTTGCCATTTGGGACAAGGATGGCACTAGAAAGCATTATGCTAAGTGAAATAAATCAAAAAAAGACAAAAAAAAAAGATTACTATCCACAGTATGAAGATTTTAACAATATTAATTCTTCCAATTCATGAGCATGTTATATCTTTCTATTTACTCTGTGTTCTTCAATTTTTTTATAGTTTTTAAAAATATTTATTATTTATTTGTCAGAGAGAGAAAACAAGCAGGGGAAATAGGGGCAGAGGGAGAAGTAGGCTTCCACTGAGCAAGGAATCCATGTGGTACTTGATCCCATGACTCTGTATCATAACTTGAGCCAAAGGCAAATGCTTAACAGACTGAGCCACCCAGGTGTCTCTCATCACAGTTTTGAGAGTACAAGTCTTTTACTTGATTTGTTCAATATATTTCTAGGAATTTTATTGTTTAAAATGCAGTTGTGAGTGCTATCGTTTTCTTAATTTCTATAGTTTATGGAAATGGAAATGCCACAGATTTCTGTATGTTAATTTTGTATACTGCAACTTTACTGAATTCATTTATTAGTTCTAATAATTTATTTTTTGATGGAGTTTTAAGGATTTTGTGTGTATAATATTAATTCATCTTCAAACAGTGACAGTTTTACTTATGTCTTACTAATTGGGATTTTTTTTTTGACTGCTACAGCTAAAAAATCCAATAATATATTGAATAAAAGTAGCAAGAGTGTTCATAATTGCTTTGATGTTGCTGCCTCCTGAAGGTGCATGGGAGAAGAATGAGGCACAGACAAGTTAGCTGCAAGAGAAAGGGAGCAGGAAAGGACAGTAGAAAAGACTGTTACCCCAAATAAATCCTCAGTCTCATATTTATTAGAAAGTAGGTAACAACCAACAAAGAAGCCAGGGTAGATCACACATTGACCATGAGTTTTGTAGATAAGTAAGAAGAAAGGCAAAATATGTCTGGCAACATAGTGCATGGCCTATAATGAGAAAACCCAAAAAAGAGGGTCATCTAACTAACTGCAGGTGCTCTCCAGGGAAGGGGAGATAATGGAAAAATGAAGCAGGTGGCGTTCCGCCCAGAGTGGGCCAGACATCCCCAGCTGCTCGCCTTCAAGGACGTATCTTGTCCTCTCCCCCAGAAGCTCATTGCCAGTACATGCTTTTTCTTAAGTGTATATCTAAGCGTGCTTGGTAACTAATATAATTTCTCATAGGTTATATTTTAAGCAGTATATTGTTCTGAGGGACAGTTACAGTTGTTGCATTAGAAGAAAATCTTTCAACGTTCCACCACTGAGTATGATCTTAGCTGTGGGTTTCTCATATATGAAATTTATTATTTTGAACTATATTTTCTCTATATCCATTTTGTTGGATATTTTTATTATCAATGTTGAGTTTTATCAACTCCTTTTTTTTAACTATTGAGATTATTTCTTTATATTTTATCTTTCTTTTTGTTAATGTGTTGCATCACATTAATTTAATTTTGGATATTGAATCAAACTTGCATCCTGAAATAAATTCTATTTATCAGGTGTACAATCCATAATAAAAGGTGTGTAATTCTTTTAATGTATTGTTTTTTTTTTTTTTCTCAAAACTCTTTATTTTCTTTTTTCAGTGTTACAGGATTTACTGTTCCTGCACCACACCCAGTGCTCCATGCAATACGTGCCCTCCTCAATACCCACCACCAGGCTCACCCAACCCCCCACCCCACCCCTCCTAAACCCTCAGTTTGTTGCTCAGAGTCCACAGTCTCTCATGGTTCATCTCCCCCTCTGATTTCCCCACATTCACCTTTCACTTCTTTCTCACAATGCCCTCCATGTTGTTCTTTATGCTCAGCACATAAGTGAGACCATAAGGTAACTGGCTCTCTCTGCTTGACTTATTTCACTCCGCATGATCTCTTCTAGTCCCATCCATGTTGATACAAAAGTTGGATATTCGTCCTTTCTAATAGAGGCATAATATTCCATTGTATATATGTACCATATCTTATTTATCCATTTATCTGTTGAAGGGCATCTTGGTTCTTTCCACAGTTTGGCAATTGTGGCCATTGCTGCTATGAACATTGGGGTACATGAAGCCCTTCTTTGTACTGCATCTGCTTCTTTGGGGTAAAAACCCAGTAGAGCGATGGCAGGGTCATAAGGTAGCTCTATTTCAAACTTCTTGAGGAATCTCCAAATGTTTTCCAAAGTGTCTGCACCAGCTTGCTATCCCACCAACAGTGTAATAGGGTTTCCCTTTCTCCACACCCTCTCCACCATTTGTTGTTTACTGTCCTGTTGATTTTGGCCATTATAACTGGTGTAAGGTGGTATCTCAGTGTGGTTTTGGTTGGAATCTCCCTGATGGCTAAGGATGATGAACATTTTTTTCAGGTGTCTGTTAGCAATATGTATGTCTTCTTTGGAGAAGTGTCAGTTCATATCTTCTGCCCATTACTTGATGTGATTATTGGTTTTGTGAGTGTTGAGTTTGAGGAGTTTTTTATAGATCTTAAATATCAGACCTTGGTCTGTAGTGTCATTTGCGAATATCTTCTCCCATTCTGTGGGTTGCCTGTTTGTTTTATTGATTGTTTTCTTCGCTGTGCAGAAGCTTTTTATCTTGATGAAGTCCAAAGAGTTCATTTTTGCTTTTGTTTCCTTTGTCTTTGGAGACATGTCCTGAAAAAGTTGTTGTGGCTGATGTCGAAGAGGTTACTGCCTATGTTCTCCTCTAGGATTTTGGTAGATTCCTGCCTCACAATTAGGTCTTTTATCCATGTCGAGTTTATCTTTGTGTATGGTGTAAGAGAATGGTCAAGTTTCATTCTTCTACATAGAGCTATCCAATTTCCCAGCACCATTTATTGAAGACACTGTCTTTTTTCCACTGGATATTTTTTCCTGTTTTGTCAAAGATTATTTGACCATAGAGTTGCAGATCCATATCTGGGTTCTATATTCTGTTTCACTGGTCTACGTGTCTGTTTTTGTGCCAGGACCTCACTGTCTTGGTGATCACAGCTTTGTAGTAAAGCTTGAAATCAGGCAATGTGATGCCCCCAGGTTGGTTTTTCTTTTTCACCATTTGATTAGCAAATCGGGGTCTTTTCTGGTTCCATACAAATTTCTTTTACTGTATTGTGGAATTTGGTTCCTTAATATTTTGCATGTATAATAATCAGGGATATTGACATAATTTTTTTCTTGTGGTGTCTTTGTTTGATCTTAATGCCAAGGTAATTTTGGTCTCATAGAATGATTTCGGAAGTACTCCTATCTCTCCAAATTTTTGCAACAGTTTGAGAAGGCTAAGAATTAAGTCTTCTTTGAATATTTGTTAGAATTCACCTGTGAAACTCGCTGGTCCTGGACTTCTGTTTGGAGGTTTTGTATTACTGATTCAAGTTCATTAGAAGTACTGGTCTGTTAAGATTTTCTACTTCTTCCTGATTCAGTATTGGAAGATTATGTGTTCTTAAGAATTTATCCATTTCTTCTTAGTTGTCTAATTTGTTCAACATATACAAGTAGTAATCTTCTGTGAATTATTTTTTTTTATTTGTGTGGTAGAATTTGTAACTTCTCTTTCATTTTTTAAATTTATTTGATCTTTCTCTCTCTCTCTTTTTTTCTCTTAATACTCTACCTAAATGTTTATCAAATTTTTTTACTTTTTTCAAGGATCTAGATTTCTGCTTCATTGATTTTGCCAGTTTTTAATTGCTATTTCATTTATTCTCACTCTGATGTTTATTTATTTACTTCTTATAATAAACGGGTGTTTTCCTTTCCCTTTTTTTCTTTTTATTTCATGTAGCTGTAAGTTTAGATTATTTGAGATTTTTGTTTGCTTTTTTTCTTGAAGTGGTAGTGTATGGATGGCTTTACACTTCGTCCTCAGAGCAGTTCTGCTGTTCCCCCCATAAATTTTGGAATGTTTTGTTTCCATTTTAACTTGTCTCAAGACAAATTGTGATATATCTCCAGGATATATCCCATGTTAAACCACAAAACAAATCTAAATAAATGTGAGAAGAGGGAAATGAAACCAAGCATCTATTCTCACCAGAACGGTTTAATACTAGAAATCAAGTAAAAAAGGGAATCTAGAAAGAACACACACACACACACACACACACACACACACACACACACACACAATGTGTAGGCCTAAAATCATACTACAGAACAAGCAAAGGATAAATTAAGAAAACAAATACAAAATAAGATATACAAAATAAAAAATTAAATCAAATTAATTGAAAAATATATATATAATTAACTTATTTTCCCCCAAATATGTTTATTTTATTTTTTCAGTGTTCCAAGATTAATTGTTCATGCTCCAAACCCAGTGCTACATGCAATGCAATACGTGCCCTCATCTATAACTACCACCAGGCTCGTGCAACCCCCCACCCCACCCCTCCTAAACCCTCAGTTTGTTGCTCAGAGTCCACAGCCTCTCATGGTTCATCTCCACCTCTGGTTTCCCCCCATTCACCCTTCCCTTATTTCTCACAATGCCCTCCATGTTTTTCTTTATGCTCAGCATATAAGTGAGACCATAAGGTAATTGGCTCACTCCGCTTGATTTATTTCACTCTTCATAATCTCTTCCAGTCCCATCCATGTTGATACAAAAGTTGGATATTCGTCCTTTCTAATAGAGGCATAATATTCCATTGTATATATGGACCATATCTTTCTTATCCATTCATCTGTTGAAGGGCATGTTGATTCTTTCCAAAGATTGGCGATTGTGTCCATTGCTGCTATGAACATTGGGGTACATGTGGCCCTTCTTTGTACTGTATCTGCTTCTTTAGGGTAAATACCCAGTAGTGTGATGGCAGGGTCATAGGGTAGCTCTATTTTTAATTTCTTGAGGAATCTCCACACTGTTTTCCAAAGTGTCTGCACCAGCTTGCAATCCCACCAACAGTGTAAGAGGGTGCCCCTTTCTCCACACCCTCTCCAACATTTGTTGTTTACTGTCCTGTTGATATTGACCATTCTAACTGGTGTAAGGTGGTATCTCGGTGTGGTTTACATTTGGATCTCCCTGATGGCTAAAGATGATGAACATTTTTTAATGTGTCTGTTTGTAATTTTTATATCTTCTTTGGAGACGTGTCTGTTCATGTCTTCTGCCCATTATTTGATGTGATTATTGGTTTTGTGAATGTAGATTTGAGGAATTTTTTATAGGTCTTAGATATCAGACCTTTGTCTGTAGTGTCATTTGCGAATATCTTCTCCCATTCTGTGGGTTGCCTGTTTGTTTTGTTGACTGTTTCCTTTGCCCTGCAGAAGCTTTTTATCTTGATGAAGTCCCAAAAGTTCAATTTTGCTTTTGTTTCTTTTGCCTTTGGAGACATGTCCTGAAAAAGTTGTTGTGGCTGATGTCGAAGAGGTTACTGCCCATGTTCTCCTCTAGGATTTTGATAGACTCCAGCCTCACATTGAGGTATTTATCCCTTTCAAGTTAATTATCTTGTATGGTGTAAGAGAATGGTCAAGTTTCATTCTTCTACATAAAGCTGTCCAATTTTCCAGCATCATTTATTGACGACACTGTCTTTTTTCCACTGGATATTTTTTCCTGTTTTGTCAAAGATCATTTCACCATAGAGTTGCGGGTAGATATCTGGGCTCTCTATTCTGTTCCACTGGTCTATGTGTCTGTTTTCATGGCAGGACCATGCTGTTTTGGTGATCACAGCTTTGTAGTAAAGCTTGAAATCAGACAATGTGATGGCCCCAGCCTCATTTTTCTTTTTCAGCATTTCCTTAGCAATCCGGGGTCTTTTCTGGTTCTATATAAATTTTAGGATTGTTTGTTCCAGGCTTCTGATGAAATACAGTGAAATTTTGATCAGGATGGCATGGAAAGTATAGATTGCTCTGGGCAATTTAGACATTTTATCACTGTTTATTCTTCTGATCCAGGAACATGGAATGCTTTTCCAACTTTTTGTGTCCTCTTCATTTTCTTTCATGAGCGTTCTGCAGTTCTTAGAGTACAGATACTTCCCCTCTTTGTTTAGGTTTAATCCCAGGTATCTTATGATTTTTGGTGCTATCGTAAATGGCATAGATCCCTAATGTCTCTTTCCATAGTTTCATTGTTGGTGTATAGGAAAGCCACTGAATTCTGTGCACTGATTTTGTATCCTGCCACATTACTGAATTGCTGTTTGAGTTTAAGTAGTTTGGGCAAATACAAAATCTTTTTTTTTGTATTTTTTTTGTATTTTGTATTTGTGGTGTCTTTGGGTTTTCCATATAGAGTAACATGTCTGCCTAGAGATAAAGTTTGACTTCTTCATTGCCAATTTGTATACCTTTTATTTCTTTTTGTTGTCTGATTGCTGTCACTAGGACTTCTAGCAATATTTTGAATAAGACTGGCGAGAGTGGGCATCCTTGTCTTCTTGTTCCTGATCTCACTGGGAAGGCTGCCAGTTTTTCCCCATTGAGAATGATATTTGCTGTGGGCTTTTCATTGATAGACTTGATGATGTTGAGGAATGTTCCTTCTATCCCTACACTTTTACGAGTTTTGATTAGGAACCAATGCTGAATTTTATCAAACCCTTTACTGCATCAATTGAAAGGACTATGTGGTTCTTCTCTCTTCTCTTATTGATTTGTTCTATCACATTGCTTGATTTGCAAATGTTGAACCACCCTTACATCCCAGGGATAATCCCACTTGTTCATGATGAATAATCTTTTTAATGTGCTGTTTGATCCTATTAGCTAGGATATTGTTGAGAATCTTTGCATCCATATACATCAGGGGTATTGGTGTGAAATTCTTCTTTTAGATGGGGCCTTTGCCTGGTTTGGGGATCAGGGTAATGCTGGCTTCATAGAAAGAGTCTGGAAGTTTTCCTTCTGTTTCTATTTTTTGATACGGTTTCAGGAGAATAGGTATTATTTCATCCTTGAGTGTTTGGTAGAATTCCCCAGGGAATCCGTCTGGTCCTGGACTCTTTTTTTTTTTTGGGGGGGAGGTTTTTGATCACTGCTTCAAACTGATATGACATATAACTCCATGTCATATCGGTCTATTCATGTTGTCAATTTATTCCTGTTTCAGTCTTGGAAGATTATGGGTTTCCAGGAATGCATCCATTTCTTCTAGGTTGTTTAACTTTTTGGCATATAGTTGTTGATAATAGTTTCTGATGATTGTTTCTATTTCCTTTGGATTATTCGTGATCTCTCCCCTTTCATTCATAATTTTGTTAATTTGTGTCCTCTCACTTTTCTTTTGGATGAGTTTGGCCAGTGGCTTATCAATCTTACTGATTCTTTCAAAGAACCAGCTTCTGGATTCGTTGATGCGTTCTAATGTTTCTCTCGTGTCTACTTCATTTATCCTGCTCTGATCTTGATTATTTCCCTTCTTGTACGTGGGGTTGGCTTCCTTTGTTGTTGGTTTTCCAGTTCTTTGAGGTGTAAGGAGAGCTGGTGTATTAAGGATTTTTCAATTTTTTTGACTGGGGCTTAGATGGCTATGTATTCCCCCCTTAGAATTGCCTACACCTTGTCCCATAGGTTTTGCATCAATGTGTCTTCATTCTCATTGGTCTCCATGAATAGTTTAAGCTCATCTTTGATTTCATGGTTGATCTTAACATTCTTGAGCAGGTTGGTCTTTAGCCTAGAAGTGCTTGAATTTTTTCCAAACTTCTTTTTGTGGTTGAGTTCCAGTTTCGAAGCATTGTGGTCTGAGAAAATACAAGGAATCATCTCAGTCTTTTGGTATTGGTTGAGTCCTGATTTGTGGCCTAGCATGTGGTCTATTCTGGAGAAATCTCCGTGTGCACTCAAGAAAAATGAGTATTCTTTTTTTTTTTTTTTAGGGTGGAATGTTCTGTATATATCTATGAGATCCATCTCTTCCAATGTTTCATTCAAACCTATTGTTTCTTTATTGATTTTCTGTTTAGATGATCTGTGTGCTACTGAGACTGGTGTGTTAAGATCTCCTACTATTACTGTATTCCCATCAATGTGACTCTTTATTTTGATTAACAATTGGTTTATGTATTTGGCTCCTCCTATGTTGGGGGCATAAATGTTTACAATTGTTAGATCTTCTTGGAGGATAGTCCCTTTCCAATTTATGTAATGTCTGTCTGTATCTCTGACTACAGTCTTTAGCTGAAAAATAATATATCTGACAGGAGAATCGCTACCCCAGCTTTCTTTTGAGGCCCATTGGCATGAATGATGGGTCTTCATCCTTTCACTTTCAGCCTGAATGTATCTTTTGGTTCCAATTGAGTCTCTTGTAGACAGTATATGGACAGGTCCTGCCGTTTTTTTTTTTGTTTTTTTTTGTTTTTTTTTTTAATTTTTTTTTATTTTATTTATTTTTTTTTTATTAACATATAATGTATTATTTGCCCCAGGGTACATGTCTGTGAATCTTCGAGCTTACACATTTCACAGCACTTAATAGCACATACCCTCCCCATTGTCCACAACCCAGGTCCTGCCGTTTTATCCATCAGGCAACCCTGTGCTGTTTTATGGGAGTATTTAGGCCATTCAGTTTAAGAGTGATTGTTGAAAGATAAGTGTTTATGGACATCATGTTGCCTGTGTTGTCCTTGTTTCTATTGATTGTAAATTTCTGTTCTAAATCTCTCATGGGTTCTCTCTACTTTTATAGAACCCCCTTTTAATATTTCCTGGAGTGCCGGTTTCTTGGTCACATACTCTTTTAGTCCTTGCCGATCTTGGAAGCTCTTTAACCCTCCATTCATTTTGAAAATCAGCCTTGCTGGATGAAGTATTCTTGGCTTCATGTTCTTCTCATTTACTGCCTTGAATATGTCTTGCCATCCCTTTCTGGCTTGCCAGGTTTCTGTGGACAGGTCTGATGTTATTCTTATGGGTTTTCCTCCATATGTATGGGATCTCTTCCTTCTAGCTGCCCTCAGGACCTCCTGTCTATAAGTATAATTTGAAATTTTACTATGATATGTCTCGCTGTATTTCTAGACTCATTGTTCTTAGCAGGTGTCCTTTCTGCCTCTAGGACACGTACCCTTGTTCCATTCTCCAGACTGGGGAAATTTTCATTCAGAATTTGGTCAGTTATGTCTTCTAGTCTTCTGTCTTTCTCTACCCCCTCTGGGATTCCAATAATTCTGACGTTGGAACGTTTCATGGTGTCATTTATTTCCCTAAGTCTCTTCTCATGATTCCTGAGCAGTTTCCTCCAACTGTCTTCCTGACCTTTCTTCTCTACCATTTTGTCCTCCAGATCACTAATTCTATCCTCCATCTCCATAACTTGAGCTGTTAAACTATTTAGATTGGATTGGATCTCACTCATACCACTTCTTACATCGGCTATACTGGTTTTCATTTCTGCCCTTAGAGATTCTATATTGTCATTGATCCTAGCCATTGCCTGGATAATTGTCAGCCTGAATTCCCTTTCTGACATGCTGTTAATGTCCATGTCTAATAGTTCTGAGGGAGAGTGCAGTCTCTGGGTTCTTCCTCTGTTGGGTGTTCCTCCTCCTAGTCATTTTGATGGGAGGTGGAGGAGAGCATGTGTAGTTGGATATTTCACCCACGATCCAAGCAGTGTACACTCTGGAAGGTTTAGGAGCAATTGGGATTCACCACCAATAAGAAAGAATAAGGATAAAAAAGGTAGAGAGAAAGTGAAAAAGAGGGGATTTCAGCCAGAATGGACCCCAACAATAAGATTTATAAAGTATGTAGACTGACATGAGCAAACATATAGAACAACAAGAGTAAATGACAAGAAATAAAAGAACCTAGTCAGAATGAACCTCAGGAATGAGATTTTCTGTAATACCAGAACAAAAGCAAATATGTAGAAACTCTGACAGAAAGAAAGGTGGGAGGTTGCTTATAGCTCCTCATGTGACAGAAAGGATATTTTAGATCTTCCTGAGTTTATCGTTGTTTTAAGCCTCTAGATATAATGGTAGTTTAAAAAAATAAAAACAAAAACAAAGTCAAACCATGAAATGTGAAAACAAGTGAATAAATTTTTTTTTAAAATTAATAGAGAAAAAAACTTGTATCTATAAAATATACAGTTTTGAGGGTATTATCAAGCAATTAATATATTGATTTCCCCTAATGTTGTGGATTTAAAAGTCTTATGTTGACTCTGTGGTTATTGTTGTTTTGTTTTTTGTTTTTTGTTTTTTATTTATCTTCTGGGGGAGGGGTCTGGCGCGTTGTTTTCCCATCAATCTTGCTTGGGTTGAGTCACCCTGTCCCCCAGTCAAGGGGCAGAGCTCTGTGGAACCTGGTTTCTCAATCTTTAGCTCTCTGAAGGCTTTTGGCCTTTTGTAGCTTTTTCTCCTTTTCAGAGAGTCTGAGCGAGAGATCTGCCTGTCAGTACCCAGACATCTGTGTCACAGAGAAGCCCAGTCTGCTCCCCTGGATGGACCAGAAGGAACACACCCCTCCGCAAATTTCCCAGCATAGCCATCTTTTCCCAGGCAGCGTGCACTCAACAGTTTGGCAGCTCTGTGTGACTATGCCTGTTCCCCTGCATTAGGGGCTCCAGGCTCTGGCGGGGTGTGGCCACATTCTTGCCAATATTACCACACAGGACGTGCAGTTCTTGCCTTCTGTGGTGCACCATCTAGAGAGCACTGTACACGGAGAAAAGATGTGGGCTCCGGGACCACCAGCAGACTCTCTAAAGTGCTTTCAGGAGTGTGTGCACCCGCCCACAAAATGGTGCATGGAGTGGGACCCCGCCTTCCACTGGTCTTTCTTTGGGGCAAGTGGCATCCTTCCTGGGAGCATGGGCCTGGGTCCATGCACACGCTGCTACTTAGAACCTTATGATCTTTTTAAGTGGTTTTAACCAGGCTCTAAGTTATTGCTGCTCTGCAACCACCTGGCGCTTTCCTTTGGGGTATTACTGTCCTTGTGCTGCTTCTGGTGGCTCCCTCCCCCTTTTGTTTAATCTTCATTACCATTTCGAGTGTTCCTGCTTTGCTTTACCTCTCTGCTGCTGTCTTCTGCTCACTTAGAGATACAGAAGTGAAAAGTCTTGCTCCTCCAGCTGATTTCATGGGTGTTCAGTGTAGTCTGGCAGATATCCAGCTCACTTTTGGGGACAGGTTGCAACAGGGTGTCCTACCTCTCCACCATCTTGCCCCCTCCGTCCATGGAGAAAGATTTTATCTTGATGAAGTCCCCATAGTTTATATTTACTTTTGTTTCATTTGCCTCAGGAAAAATATATAGTAAAAATTGCTATAGCTTATATCAAGAGTTTCCTACAAAGTCCTATATCAAGAATTGTTGCAATTGTAAATGGGATTGATCCCTTAATTGCTAGTTCTATTGTTTCATCATTGACAGATAGACAAAAAAAAAAAAAAAGGAGGACAAAACAGATCTATTTACATTGATTTTGTATCCTGCAACTTTGCTAAATTCGTGTATCAGTTCCAGCAATTTTTTGTTCGAGTCTTTCACCTTTTCTACATAGAGTATTATGTCATTTGCAAATAGTGAAAGTTTGACTTCTTCCTTGCTGATTTATATGCCTTTTATTTTTATTGTTGTTTTTGTCTGATTCCTGTGGCTAAGACTTCCATTACTAGCCAAGAAAGTGTTGAGAGTGGACATTCCTGTGTTATTCCTGATCATAAAGTAAAAGTCTGTTTTTCCCTATTGATAGAGTTACCTGTGGGTTTTCTCATATATGGCTATTATTGTGTGTGTGTGTGTGTGTGTGTGTGTGTGTGTGTGTGTGTATTTGGGATTTCTTTTTTTCCCCAAATATGTTTATTTTATTTTTTCAGTGTTACAAGATTAATTGTTCATGCACCACACCCAGTGCTCCATGCAATACGTGCCCTCCTCAATACCCACCACCATACTAGCCCAACCCCCCACCCCCTCCCTTCCAAAGCCTTCAGTTTGTTGCTCAGAGTCCACAGTCTCTCATGGTTCATCTCCCCCTATGATTCCCTCCATTCCTGCTTCCCTTCCTTCTCATAATGCCCTCCATGTTTTTCTTTATGCATATATGGCTATTCTTATACTGAGGTATGTTCTCTCAACCTTACTTTAAGGTTTTTATCATTAATTAGTGTTGTACTTTTTCAAATGCTTCCTCTGTAGCAATTGAAATGATCTAATGTGTTTATCCTTCCTTTTATTAATGTGGTATATCACATTCATTGGTTTGTGATATTGAATGATTCTTGCAACCCAGGAATCAATCCCATTTGATCTTGATGAATGATTTTTAATGTACTATTGAATTCTGTTTACTAGTATTTTGAGAATCCTTGCACCCATTTTTATCAGGGTTATCAGACTTTTTTAGTGGAGTCTTAATCTGGTTTTGGTATTTGGCTAATGCTGGGATCACAGAATGAATTTGGAAGTTTTCCTTTCCTTTCTATTTTTTTTTTTTTAATATTTTGAGAAGAGTAGGCATTAACTATTCTTTACCTGTTTGGTAAAATTCACCTTTGAAGCCATCTTGCCCTATACTTGTGTTTGTTGGCAAAATGTTTATTACTGATTGAATTTCTTTTCTGATTATTGTTCTGTTCAAGTTTTCTATTTCTCCTTGTTTCAGTTTTGCTAGTTTATATGTTTCTAAGAATTTATACATTTATTCTGATTCTCCAATTTATTGACATGTATTCATATATTTTTTCATAATATACTTGTACAATTTTTGTATTTCTGCGGTGTTATTTCTCCTTTTATTTTATTTTGTTTAGTTTACATGGATACATTCTAATTTCTTTTTGAGAAATCTGGTGGGGTTTATAATTTTTTTCAAAGAAACATCTCTTGGTTTCTTTGATCTGTTTTATTGTGGTTTTTGTTTGTTTGTTTGTTTCTATATTTATGCTCTATTATAATAATAGAGCATAATAATAATAATAATTATAATAATTTTCTATTATTTATGCTCTAATCTTTATAATTTGAGTTTCTTCTTGCTTCCTGAGGTAGGCTTGTATTGCTATATACATTCTTTTTAAGACTGCTTTCGCTGAAAAAATGTTGGACCTCTGTGTTTTAATTTGCATTTGTTTCCATACATATTTTATTTCTTGTTTTATTACATGGTTAACCTACTCACTGTTTAGTAACATGTGGTTTTAACTCTATGTATTTGTGGTTTTCTAGATTTTATCTTATGGTTGAATTTTATTTTCATAGTGTTATATTCAGAAAAGATGCATGGCATAACTTAGATCTTCTTGAATCTTTTGAGGCTTGTTTTGTGAGCTAGTATGTAATCTATTCAGGGAAATGTTCCATATGCACTTGTGCAGAATGTGTATTCTGCTGCTTTAAGATGGAATGTCCTTTTTTTTAAATAAAAATTTTTATTTATTTGACAGAGAAACACAGTGAGAGAGGGAACACAAGTAGAGGGAATGGTAGCAGGAGAAGCAGGCTTCCTGCAGAGCAGGGAGCCTGATGTGGGGCTTGATCTCAGAACCCTGGGATCATGACCTGAGCGGAAGGCAGATGCTTAATGACTGAGCCACCCAGGTGCCCCAAGATGTAATGTTCTGAGTATATCTGTTAAATTCATCTGTTCCAGTGTGTCTTCCAGAGCCAGTTTCCTTGTTATTCTTTTTCTTTTTCTTCTTTTTTTTTTTTTAATAATCTATCTGTTGATGTTGGTGTGGTGTTAAAGTTCTCTACTATTACTGTATTATTATCTCCTAGTAACTTCATGATTGCTATTAAATATTTTATGTACCTAGTTGGGTGTACCTCAATTGGTTGTATGAATATGTACAATTGTTATAACTTTCTTGATGGATTCTTCATTCTTTATTCTGTAGTGTCTTTCATCTAGTATTATAGTTTGATCTAGGTCTATTTTATGTAATATAGTTATCACTACCCCATCTTCCATTTCATATCTATTTACATAATAGATGGTTCTCCTTCCCTTCACTTTCAATCTGTAGATTTCATTAGGTCTAAAATGACTGTCTTGTAGAGAGCATATAGATGGGTCTTTTTTTCTTTTTAATCTGTTCTGTCACAGTATGTATTTCTTTCTTTTTTTTTTTTTTACCAAATATGTTTATTTTATTTTTTCAGTGTTACAAGATTAATTGTTCATCCACCACACCCTGTGCTCCATGCAATAATACCCACCACCAGACGCACCCAACCCCCCACACCTACCCCTTCAAAACCCTCAATTTGTTGCTCAGAGTCCACAGTCTCTCATGGTTCATCACCACCTCTGATTTCCTCCCATTCACCCTTCTCTTCCTTCTCACAATGCCCTCCAAGTTAGTTTAGTTCTTTACATTCAAATTAATTATTGGAAATATGTATTTACTGTCATTTTTTAATTATTATTTACTGATAATTTTCTCTGATCTTTTATTGTGTTTCTCTGCCTCATGATTTGTTCATATTCTTTACTGACATAAATGGTTTTTTTCTCTCTATTTTATTTTTCCACCGTTTTTTTCCATAATTTATTTTCTAAATAAATACTTTTTTTTTCTTTTTCCCCTCAAATAATTTTATTTTATTTTATTGGTGTTACAAGATTAATTGTTCATGCACTACATCCCATGCTCCATGCAATACATGCCCTCCTCAATACCCGCCACCAGGCTCGCCCAATCCCCCACCACTGCCCCTCCAAACCTTCAGAGTGTTGGTTAGAATGCACAGTCTCTCATTGTTCATCTCCCCCCGCCGATTTCCCCCCATTCACCCTTGCTTTCCTTCTCACAATGCCTTCCATGTTTTTCTTTACACTCAGGACATAAGTGGGACCATAAGGTAATTGGTTCTCTCTGCTTGACTTATTTCACTCCACATAATCTCTTCTAGTCCCATCCATGTTGATACAAAAGTTGGATATTCGTCCCTTCTCATGGAGGCATAATATTCTATTGTATATATGGACCATATCTTCTTTATCCATTCATCTGTTGAAGGGCATCTTGGTTCTTTCCACAGTATGGCAATCGTGGCCATTGCTGCTATGGACATTGGGGTACATGTGGCCCTTCTTTGTACTGCAACTGTTTCTTTGGGGTAAATACCCAGTAGTGCAATTTCAAGGTCATCGAGTAGCTCTATTTTTAAATCTTGAGGATTCTCCACATTGTTTTCCAAAGTGTCTGCACCAACTTGCATTCCCACCCACAGTGTAACAGGGTTCCCCTTTCTCCACATCCTCTCCAACATATTTTGTTTACTCTCTTGTTGATTTTGGCCATTCTAACTAGTATAATGCAGTATCTCAGTGTGGTTTTGATTTGAATCTCCCTGATTGCTAAAGATGATGAACCTTTTTCATATGTCTCTTAGCCATTTGTATGTCTTCATTGGAGAAGTGTCTGTTCATTTCTTCTGCCTTTTTTTTTTTTTTTTGATGTGATTATCTGTTTTGTGAAGGTTGAGTTTGAGGAGTTCTTTATAGATCTTAGATATCAGATCTTTGTCTGTAGTGTCATTTGTGAAAGTCTTCTCCCATTCCGTGGATTGCCTGTTTGTTTTGGTGACTGTTTCCTTCACTGTGAAGAACCTCTAATTTTTTTTAAGTTTATTAGTGTTTTTGATATATGAGTATCATTAGATTTGTATATAACATCTTCTGCATCTAGCAGTCTAAATTAATCTGGGGTGTTTAATTTTGAACCCATTCCTTAGTCTTCTCTCCCTTATGTTTTAATCATATGTTGTTATATTTTACATCATTTTTTTGCTTATTCCCTTTAGTGATTTTTTTACAGAAATATTCATTATTACTGATTTTTGTTTCCTATTGTTATCCTGTTACTTGCGTTTTCTTTCTTCAATTCAAATAATCCCTTTTAATATTTCTTTCAGGCCTAATTTAGTGGTCATAAACTTCTTTAGTTATTGTTTTTCTGGGAAACTATCTCTCCTTCTATTTTGAATGATAGCCTTGCTGGATAGAGCAATCTCGGGTACAGATTTTCCTGTTCAGTACTTTGTATATATTACTGCACTCCCTGCTAGCTTGCAAAGTTTCTTTTGAAAAATATTCTAATCTTATGGTTTTTCCCTTATTAGTTACTGTCCTCTTTTGTCTGGCTGCCTTTGCATTTTTTTTTCTTCTTCACTCAATTTTGCCCACTTAATCACAATACGTCTTGATGTGGATCTGTTTTTGTTGATTTTAATGGGAGTTCTGTGTGCCACCTGGATCTAGATACCTGTTTCCTTCTGCAAATTAAGGGAGGTTTCAGCTATTATTTGTCCAAATAAATGTTCTTCTCCTTTTCTCTCTCTTCTTCCTCTTGGATTCCTATAATATGACTGTTATTTAAATATTTTATTTATTAATTTATTTTAGAGAGAGCACAAGCAGCCGAGGGAGAAGAATATGTAGACTCTATGCTAAGCACAGAGCCTGGTGTGGGGAATGATGCCACAACTCTGAATCATGACCAGAGCCAAAACCAATAGTCAGACAATTAATTCACTGAACCACCAATGTGCCCCATACAGTATGAATGTTATAACATTTGATGGAGTTACTGCCATCCCTCAATCTATCCTCATTTTGTGTAACAATTTTTTCTCTCTTTTGTTCAGTTTGATTACTTCAATTACTCTGCATTCTAGGCCCTAATTCATTCCTCTGCATCTTCCATTCTGTTCATTATTCCATCAAGTCTGTTTCTCATTTCATTTATTGAGCCTTTTACCTCTTCTATGTTATTCCTTACATGTGTGGCAAGGGCCTCACTCATGTCTACCTCTCTTCCCCCAAGTCTAGGGAGTTTCCTTCTGATCATTACTTTGAATTCCTTATCAGATATGTTTCTTATAACTGTTTTGCTTTGGTCTTTAGTCATGGTCTCTTTCCATTCTTTTATTTGGAATAAATTTCTGTTTTCTCATTTTGACTAAGTCCCTGTGACTCTTTCTGTGTTCTTGGAAAGTTAGCTATGTTTCCTGTTCTTGTGGGTAAAATATTTATGTAGTAAAGACCATAATGCCCTGGTTTGTTGTGCCCTGTGTTCCCCAGGTCCTTACCTTTCACATCAGTAACCTGCAGAGGCTATATTTGCCTGGGGAGGGCAGTTTTTGGTTCTGGGGCTGAACGTGGTGCATTTTAAGTAAATTTGTTCTGATATCTTTGTGATATGAGGCCTGTCACCACCACCATCATAACCAAGGATCCTTAAAACTCCTGAATGTGATGATGTGGTGTTCGCAGGAGTTTGGATTGGGCTTCTAGGGAAGGAGGCATTGTGTGCCAGGACTGAGGTAAGTGTGACTGGGTGAGACAGTTCAACCAGGGTATGATGGAGTGGTGGGTGGTTCTTGATGTGAGCATGTTAAGTAGTAAATGTCAGGACTTAACTGGTTCCAGGAGAAGGCCCTGTGTTTATGATGAAGGGAGGGAGAAGGAAATGGTACAGGCAATTTCTTTTGTTCCAGGATGGGTCTCTCCAAGAATGCTGTCTCTGGGACAAAGTCTGAAATAAGCAAATCCCCATTCTGTGCTCCAGGATTTCTTCAGAATGTTGTTTCTATGCTGTATGCTTGTGTTGTTTCCCTGACTTCTCTCCAAGATCAGCACCAATACTTTACGTGCTCAATTTAATCCAAATCTACTGACCTTTAAAACTCCAGGCTTTAAGCCCCACTGGTTCTTGGAACTCACAAAATTTGACCTCTCTCACTTTCTAAAGCAATTGTTGTTTTGTTCCATTTTCTCCATGTGCTCTGCTGTGTTTTAGTCTAACTCCCACCCTTTTCCATGAACAAGGCTCCCTCCCCACTGCAGTAGCCATAATCTGTTTTTCTCCAAACTTCATCTTCACACCTCCGACCTTTTTCCAATGTGGGCTCTTCTCCACCTTTATTTGTAGAGTTTTCTCTGCCAAACTTAGGTCAGTTTCTGGGGTGTTTAAGATGATTTCATAGTTACATAGTTGTATCTGTGGGACAAGGGGAGCATAGGGTTCTCCAACTGAACTGCCATCTTTCCACAAATGCTTGTATCTTTTATTAAATTTAATTTTAGTTTTTCAGCATCCCAAGATTCATTGTTCATGCATCACACCCAGTGCTCCGCACAATACGTGCTCTACTCAATAGCCACCACCAGGCTCATCAAACCCCTACCCCCAAAAGAAACCTCAGTTTGTTTCTTTGAGGCCACAGTTTTTCATGTTCCATCTCCCCTTCTGATTTCTCCCAATTCACCATTCCTTTCCTTCTCCCAGTGTCCTCCATCTTTTTCCTTATGTTCCACGCATAAGTGAAACCATATCATAATTGACTTTCTCTGCTTGACTTATTTCACTCAACCTAATCTCTCCACTCCAGTCCATGTTGATACAAAGGTTGGGTATTCATCCTTAATAATGTAGGTGTAACATTCTATTGTGTATTTGGGCTATATCTTTTTTATCCATGCATCTGTTGAAGGGCATCTTGGCTTTTTCCAAGGTTTGGAAATTGTGGCCATTACTGCTATGAACATTGGGGTACATATGACCCTTCTTTGCACTACACCTGTACTTTGGGGTAAAAACCCCAGTATTTCAGTGGCAGTAGTTCAATGGCAAGGTCATAGGGTAGCTCTATTTTTAATTTCTTCAGGAATCTCCACACTGTTTTCAAAAGTGTCTGCACCAACTTGCATTCCCACTGACAGTGTAAGGGGTTCCCCTTTCTCCACATCCTCTACAACATTTGTTGTTTACTGTCTTGTTGATTTTGGGCATTCTAACTGTTGTAAGGTGGTTTCTCAATGTGATTTGATTTGAGTCTCCCTTATGGCCAATGATGATGATTTTTTTTTTTTTAATGTGTCTGTTACTGTATGCCTTCTTTGGAGAACTGTCTGTTCATGTCTTCCGCACATTGGTAACTTCTATCAGGACATGTCTCCAAAGGCCAAGGAAAGAAAAGCAAAAATGAACTTTGGGACTTCATAAAGATAAAAAGCATCTGCACAGCAAAGGAAACAGTCAACAAAACAAACAGGCAACCTGCTGAATGGGAGAAGATATTTGCAAATGACACTAAAGACAAAGGTCTGATATCTAAGAACTATAAAGAACTCCTCAAATAGGGGCACCTGGGTGGATCAGTCATCAAGCGTCTGCCTTCGGCTCAGGTCATGATCCTAGGGTCCTGGGATCGAGCCCCACATTGGGCTGTCTGCTCAGCAGGAAGCCTGCTTCTCCCGCTACCATTCCCTCTGCTTGTGTTCCCTCTCTAGCTGTGTTTCTCTCTGTCAAATAAATAAAATATTGAAAAAAAAAAAAAACCTCCTCAAATCAACACTCAGATACTTGTGTCTTAATGAATAATGGTCTCTTTTGTATTAG
>CM053607.1:127069171-127102888 GCA_028646535.1 Procyon lotor | reverse complement strand
TTTTTTTTTTTTTTTAAGATTTTATTTATTTGACAGAGAGAAACACAGCGAGAGAGGGAACACAAGCAGAGGGAATGGTAGCGGGAGAAGCAGGCTTCCCGCAGAGCAAGGAGCCCGATGCGGGGCTCGATCCCAGGACTCTGGGATCACGACCTGAGCCGAAGGCAGCCGCTTAACGACTGAGCCACCCAGGCGCCCCTAGTTAGCCATTTCTGACAAATTTAGCTAACCCTCCAGTGTGTCTTGAATTTTTTTGGGGTGGCTGATTTTAAGCTTTACAGTGCATTCTCATTGCACTAAAGTGTCAATTACATCCCAGGAGCATTTTCTCGGGAAATTGTCCAGTAATTTGTCTAAGTTTTCTCACATAACTGTGATTTTTAAGGAAGAGAAGAGAGGAGTGAAATAGAAATATGTCATTGAGGTTCCTCAAAGGTAACATGGTATCTTCAAGAAAAAGGAAATACCATCATCAAAATACTACCAGCCATATATTTAGATAGACCTAGATCTCCAGGACAGGAGACGATGCCAGTTTTATACAGCTTAAATTTTTGTAGTTTTAACATCTTGAGTTTTGTGTAGTTCACTCCAAACTTCATTTTATGGGAACCGAAAGACCCCTTTATGGTGCTTTTACTTCAGGGATATTTTTTCTCCACCTAGTAAGAAAAAGTTGACATTATACATAATTCCATGTTAAAATGCAATTAGAGTCCAAGGTGGTTTGTGTAACACAAAATAACACCATTAGCATAGTCATTACATGATAATAAGGGGTAAAATATTAAATAAATGTCAGAATGGCTCATAGTTAAAATAAACAGTGGATTGCATTTCAAAGATATCATTTGGGTTGTCTCTATAGCTCAGTTGATTAAACATCTGCATTTGGCTCAGGTCATGTTCTTAAGGTTCTGGGATTGAGTCCCACATTGGTGTCCCTATTCAGTGGGAAGTCTGCTTCTCTGTCTCACTCTCTCTGTGCTTGCTATTTCTCTCTTTCTAGTAAATAAAATCTTTGGGGAAAGAGATACTCTTTAATTTTACATGTTCTTACACCAACAAAATTCATTATTTGTTATTTGATGCAATCAAGACTTAATTGTATTTTACTACATGCAAATTCTGCACTAGAGAATAAAATGAGCAATCAAAAGAAAAGATATTTATTAAGTTTTCTTTTGTCTTTAACTTGTTTTATTTCTAAGTAAGCTCTAGACCCAGTGTGGGGCTTATACTCACAACCCTGAGATCAAGAGTCACACTCTCTACCAACAGAGCTAGCCAGGTGCCCTTAGAAATATGTCTTTAGTTTGACATTTTTAATTGCAGAGACAAGATACAGTGAAATATAACACGACCTCTTATGAGTTTTATTGCTAAATTTCATGAAATAATCCTTAAATGCAGAAGTTTGAGAATAATTGCTTTTTAAAAATTATCTGGAGAAGTATATATTTTATGTATTTTTAAAATTCATTTTTTATTTTTTCAGTGTTCCAAGATCCATTGTCTATGCACCACACCCAGTTCTCTATGCAATATGTGCCCTCCTTAATACCCATCTCTAGGCTCAGTCATATCCCCACCCCATTCCATACCAAAACCCTCAGTTTGTTTCTCAGAGTTCACAGTCTCTCATGGTTCAATTCCCTTCCTATTTCCCCCAATTCATCCTTCCTTTCCTTCTCCTAATATCCTCCATGTTATTCCTTATGCTCCACAAGTAAGTGAAGCCATATGATAATTGACTGACTCTGCTTGACTTATTTCACTCAGCATAGCCTCTTCCAGTCCAGTCCATGTTGATACAAAGGTTGAGTATCCATCCTTATTGATGGAATATAATATTCCATCGTACAAATGGACCATATCTTCTTTATCCATTCAACTCTTGAAGGGCATCCTGGCTCTTTCCAGTTTGGCATTGTGGCCATTGCTGCTCTGAACATCAGGATATATATGGTCCTTCTATTAACTGCATCTGTATCTTTGGGGTAAATACCCAGTAGTGAAATGGTAGGGTCATAGGGTAGCTCTATTTTTAAATTCTTCAGGAATCTCCACACTGTTTTCCAAAGTGGCTGCACCAACATGCCCTCCTACCAACAGTGTAAGAAGTTTTCCCCTTCTCCATCACTTATTGTTTCTTATCTTATTAATTTTAGCCATTCGAACTGGCATATATCTAAATGTGGTTTTGATTCGAATCTCCCTGATGGTTAATGATGATGAACATTATTTTTTCCAGTGTATGTTAGTCATTTGTATGTATTCTTTGGAGAAGTGTCTGTTCATGTCTGTTCGTGTCTTCTGCCCATTTTTTGATGTTATTATCTGTTTCTTGGGTATGGAGTTTGAGGAGTTCTATATAGATCTTACATATCAGCCCTTCTTCTGTATTGTCATTTGTGAATATTTCTCCCATTCCATGGGTTGCCTCTTTGTTTTGTTGACTGTTTCCTTTTTAGAATTTTATTCAATTATTTCACACACACACACACACACACACACACACACACACACAGAGGATATGCAAGTAGGGGTAGTGTCAAGGAGAGGGAAGGGGAGATGCAGGCTTCCTGCAGAGTTGGGATCCAATGCAGAACTCTATCCAAGGACCCTGGGATTATGACATGAGTCCAAGACAGATGCTTAACTGACTGAGCCACCCAGGTGCCCTAAAAGGAAAACAGTTCTCAAATTTATAGTTGTAAAATAGTAATATTATGTAATTTTTTCTTAAAGTCCACATGGATTTTCCTACTCAATTTAAAATTCAATAAAAGCCCTGTATTGGGCTCCCTTCTCAGTGGGAAGACAGCTTCTCCCTCTCCCACTCCCATTGCTTGTATTACCTTTCTTGATGTCTCTCTCTCTCTCTGCCAATTAAATAAATAAATAAATACATACATACATACATACATACTTTAAAAATTTTCAAAAAGGAAGATCTTCAAATAGATGGTAGATATTTATTTAAAAAAAGTGCTAAAAGTTACATTTCATAAAAGCATGAGGATGACTTTAGATACGAACACATATCCAAGTTAACTTAAGACCAACTCATTTTATGCCTGTTAATTATTAACAGCTTTCTGTTTACTCTTGAAAATGTCTGCTTTTGGATGATAAATATTAAGAGCCAAGTGGATAGAGATAAAGATATACACATACAGATAGGTATAACTTTGTATATGTATATGTGTGTGTGTGTGTTCATAAATTCCAATGATTACATAAATACCTTTTCTATATATCAATTGAAAATTATTATATGAGTAATTCCTATGAATTTATTCTAATGTGAGCATTAATATATTTTTCTTTAATATTTTAATGGCAGTAAACATGCTCTGTGACATAGAAGCTTTCTGAGTGCTTCTTTGACCTCCATGTTTTTGAGGCTGTAGATCATGGGGTTTAACATTGGGGTAATAACACCATAGAGCATGGAGATGAGTCTGTCTCTGGCTGGAGAGTGTTGACTGGAGGATGGGCGAATGTAGGTAAATATTGCTGTGCCATAGAACAGACATACCACTAGGAGGTGGGAAGTACATGTAGAAAAGGCTTTGTGCTTCCCTTCCACTGACTGGATCTTTAGTATGGTGGATATAATGTAGATATAAGAGATAAAGGTGATCTGGAAGGCACTTATACCCAGTATGCCTCCTACCACTAAAACAAGCATTTCAGCTACATAAGTAGATGAGCATGAGAGGGCCATCACTGGTGGGATGTCACAATAGTATTGGTTAACTTGGTTGGACTTACAAAAAGACAGGCGGAATGTGAACACCGTATGGAGGAGGGAATTGAGAAACCCTGCTGTCCAGGTCCCAGCTGTCAGCTGGACACAGTGAAACTTTGTCATGATAAGCATGTAACGGAGGGGGAAGCAGATGGCCACGTACCGGTCATAAGCCATGACAGCAAGAAGGAAAACTTCAGTCCCTACCAGGGCCACCAGGAAATAAAGCTGTAAAGCACATCCAAGGAAGGAAATGCTTTGTTGCTCAGTCAGGAGGTTCTGCAGCATCTTGGGGACAGTAGCTGATGGGCAGAATATATCCAAGAGGGACAGATTTACCAAAAAGTAATACATGGGTGTATGTAGCTTTTTCTCAGTCCCAATGGCCAAGAGAATGGTCCCATTTCCTACCAAGGTGACCTGATAGATGATGGCAAAGACCACAAAGAGAGGGTACCGCACCTCAGGGAGGTCAGAAAGCCCTATGAGAATAAACTGAGTCACGGTGGTAAGATTGTAATTGTCCATCTCCTCTCTCCTCAAGGGACTTTCTGGAAGAAATAAAACAAATACTGATTAGACTAGAAAGATTAAGGAGACTAGTGATGAGTAATTCTTGGAAAAATGTTTGTGTGGGGTTGGTATATTCCATTATTACTTTTTACTTAATTTTATTTTCTCAGTGTTCCAAGTTTCATTGTTCATGCACCACACCCAGTGCTCCATGCAATATGTGCCCTCCTCAATACCCACCACCAAGCTCACACAACCCCCCATCCATCTCCCCTCCAAAACCCTAATAATTATGTTATTATGATAGAGATTTAAATTATTAGAACAACTATGAAAAATATCTCCTGTATTCACATATTTTAAAATATCCATCCACATTACTTTATAAAGAGACAGATTTCTGAGAAATGAAGGAGACATTTAAAAATTTACTTTCTCAGTAAAAAAACTTTTGGATCTTTCATTGGTATTTGGGATTTCAGAATTTGATGAACATTGATGGTGTGTTTCCCATACTTATTTGAGCATTGATATTATCTTGCTTCATATTATCCATATGTGTACAATTCTATGCACTAGCTAAAATCTATGTGACTCAAAAGTGGAAGCTTTGCATTTTACATGATATCTGATTTTAATAAATGTTAGCAACTAGCAGATATATAGTATATTGTTCTAAATAATTATTCAGTAAAAGAATGGATGGTGTGTCTCCTGTTTTGATGGAGTGTTTCTACTGGTAAGAAATAAATGTGGGAATACTTTTATAACTTCCAAAATATAATAATTTTAATATGAATATTAACAACTGTTTTCCCACAAAGAGAATACTTTAATAAAGTTAAAAAGACCTGCAAAATGGAGACACACATATATATACATATGTGTATATATATAAATCTTCTTTTGATCGTGTTTGTAAAGAAATATATTCACATAATATTTAACTCCCTTCCACTTAAAATTTAAAATTTCACCATGTATATAATTATTTAAGGAAATATGGGTTTTAAATTATTTATGTATAAAATTTATATTATATATTATAATTTAATTATAATTAATTATAATTATGTAATTTTGATCTTCCTGACCATACAAACTCATTTAATTCTAACTGCATTTGTATGCATTTTTCTAGTTAACATAATTATAATGTTTAAGGCTATTTACAAATATAACTTTAAAAAACATCTGAAAATCAATACTTTTGTGGATTTTTTGCCATTTTGAAAGCATTTTCTTTTTTTAATGTCACCTGTGTGATAGTAAAATAGACGATAATTCAAAAATAAAATGTAAAAGTCACCTTTGATGGCCTCCTATGCCAATTTATTTTGTCTAATGGAAATCGTTAATTAGCTTTGATCAGTGAAAATGTCGTTTGTATAATATGGATTATACATAAACATTTACTTAAATAGAATTTAAATATTTTTGACACTTTTTTCAATGTATTACTTAAATAAAAATCTGTCAAACTTTTTGGAAGGAATTTTCACTCCTTCTTCAAGCAGCATCAGTTCTGCACCATGCTTGGGAGTAAAAAACAAACAAAAGTTACATTAATGTTCGTAAAATCATAAAAAATAGGAAGGAAAATTACTATAATAACCAGAAAGTTCTTGAATATCTTTATCTAGTCAGCAGTTATTTAGTAAGTGAATTAAAAATATTGACACAAAAAGTATCTATCATGTCGGTTTTCAAATTCTCATTCAAGAATTAACGACTGCTCAATTTGTCTACATCTTTACATACTTGTTTTCTGAAAATGTTATAGTGAATTCATTAAATTGTAAAAGGAATTTTCTAATGAAATAAAAAATATTTTGAGACAAACACTAAATTCTATGTTAAATATTTATTTTTCTTTTTACCTACACTTACTAATTTGACCCCTTTTTTGTAATAAGCATTATGATAAATAAGTCAAAAACAACCTAATGTATACATAAACGAAGATACATAGGGTTCCAAATTATTATGTATCTTTCATAACATAATGCATATTCCATATACTTTGTATTTTATTAAGTTTTTAAATCAAACGTACTGACTTGGCATATAGAATATATAATTTCTTTATTTGGGGGGAACTATTATTTACTGGAGAATACCCCCCTTTTGAAATAAAACATAATTAAAGTTTATTTATTTGCTATTTAATTATTCTTTAAATTTCCCCCAAATATGTTTATTTTATTTTTTCAGTATTATAAGATTAATTGTTAATTAAAAGTAAGGATGATATATTTGTTAATAATATATTGCTGAGGAGGAATTCTATAACCTTCCTTATTAGTCCAGAAAACTGATAGCACTAATACTAAAGATTCTGAAAATTTCTTGTGAAATGCAGTATCTCTCCTGCTTTTTGAGATTGGTATAAATGGAAGCATTTAAGTATATGAAAAATACACACAGAAATCATGGTTTTTGTTATCATTTGTATTTTGGTCATAGACCACCAAACATGGAATTAGAATTAGGCCACGGGATGTATGGCTAAGATTAGCTTTATCTTGGATATTGCGCAGAAATCAATCAGTCTCATTATTTATAAGACTTACCATATGCATGGGCTGAAAGCCAATGTACTGAAATCCAAATGAAGCTGGTTTCTTTAGCAAATAGTTAAGCTAAATTTCAACTATATAAAGGGAAAGAACACTCAATTAAACAAAAATAATAATCAATAGATTTTAGGTCTTAAAATGATTCAAAATTTATAATATATTTAATAAATCAATATCAAAGAAAATTATATGTAACATTTCTTTAAAAACAGGAGGATATTTTTCATTAAAACTGTATTGTTAAAGAAGTTCTATGGGCCTTTTAACAAAATTATTGATAGCTAATAAATGGAAGGAATCATCAATGACCCTCTAAAATTTAATCTTTCCAGAAAAGTTTTAATCTTTGCACCTGTTTGTAACATCCTTCTTGTCTGTTAGGTCTCATGGATTCAATTTTCTAGGGAACATAAACTGATGTCAATGGGCCAGAAAAGTTCATTAAACACTTCAGAATTCTACTTACAGAGGTTTGAGATACACTTTTGTGTGAGTATGCACAAATTTTAGGGCTGAAATTAAACTATATTCAGCACTTATTTAAATACACATGGTACAATATTTAAAAAGCCTCATTTTATCTTGCTGATTTAGTATTCAGTTTTAACTAGTTTCCTAAATATATATGTTTTCACATCATATTAACATCTCCACAATCATCCAATTATTTATTTTAGTTTCAAAAGTCTAGGCTTTAATGTACAATTTTCTTTTCAAAAATCAGAGTGCTCATCATCAATAAGAATATTCAACAATAAGAAAGCAAAATGATCTAGCCAAAAAAAATCAGTAATTAAAAACAAACTTGTTACTCATATATAGTGTGTCTATTGCAATTTATTCCATAGTTGATAGCATGCCCACTTTTCCCGTAGGGGGAAAAATAATAACTCTAGAGAGAATATTCTGCTCTTCATAAATCTAAATTACTTCCAGCCTAACAATAGTCACTTATTAATAATAATAGGAACCTATTTATTTTATAGTTAGTCAATTTAGCGGAAATGGAAAAAATAAATTATAGAAGAGTAAAAATTTATGTCTTGTAATTGTCTAAGGTAAGATTGTGCCTTCAGGGAATGCAGGTGAAGGGCATATAGATATTCATTATGCCATTTCATTTTGTTTATAACTCTGTAATTTTTCCAAAGAAAATTTTGGGAAAAACATTAAACATGAACTTTAAAAAATGACATTATCCAGAGTAATTTGGCTACATGGACTTCTATGTCTGCATTTTTTAACTTCTAATTTTTTAAGTAATAAGGTGAAGTATTTATAAACACTTTTTAGGTCTTTACACTATTTTTTGTGTACATTTTGGAATTGATTTTAATTCTACTTGTGTTATAAGTTTTTACCCTTTAGGTCTTCAGACAATAGAAGTGTATACTCTGTTATAAAATAAAAAGAAAATATCTATACATTTCCTATCACATTCTCTTAAAGCTTCTTTTCCTCTCCTTAGCTGCAAATTGGTTGATTGTTGTATTTGCTGGAAACTGTGATTCCACTTAATCAAAGAAAAATCCCTCAAAAATGTTGCTTAAACAAAATTACACTTTTTTTTAAATCTTTTCACACTGAAGAAATACAGAGGTAAAATGCTATCTCTAAGAGATAGAGAAAGATAGATCACAGGTAGGCAGAGAGGCAGGCAGAAAGAGAGGGGGAAGCAGGCTCCCTGCTGAGCAGAAAGCCTGATGCGGGGCTTGATCCCAACAACTTGAGATCATGACCTGAGCCAAAGGCAGAGGCTTTAACCCACTGAGCCATCCATGTGCCCCTGCATAGTGTTGTTTTCTGAGGAGAATTACCCAAAAAATGAATACTGCACAGATGGACAGTCACATGGTCCTCATTCTGAAGTCAATCCCTGGGAGTAGGAAACTGGAATTCTCATTTCAATGCAGGATTGGTAGGTGCTTAGTCAGAGTGTTTTGGATCAGGCTGATGTCCCAGTGACTTTTTATCCTAGGTATAGGGCCAGATGTAGGGCCTCTGGTTTGAAGGCTCCAAGGTGGCCATGGGTCCTGTGGACCCATGGGTGAAATGCTGTGGAGGTTTGAAGTTCTCATAGCCTGAGACCAAATAGCAAACCCAATGTTTGAGTGCCCTGTACTCTATGGGGAAGGAAGTTTCCACGTCCAAGAGCATGTGTTGAGCCTGCTATTCAGGGGCCTGCTTGGCCTAGTGAAGAGCTGCATTGTTAATCTCCAGGTTGAAGAGCACATGGTGAGCCTGCTGTCCAGGTGCCAGCTTGGCCTAAGACAGAACCGAGTTCTTGGTTGCCAGGTCCAAGGGCATATGGTGAGCCCACTGTCAAGGTGCTTGTTTTGCCTAGTGCAGAGCTGAGCTGTTGGTCTTGAGGACCAAAGGCACATGATGAGCCTTACACGCATGTGCCTGCTTGGCCTAGCAGAGACCTGAGTTGTTGGTCTCCAGGTCAAAGGCACATGATGACCCTCTGTCAAGTTGCCTGCTTGGCTTTGCTCAGAGCTATGTGTTTGGTCATGGGTCCAAGGGCAAATGCTGAGACTTCTGTCCAGGTTCCTGGTTGGCCTAGTGCAGAGCTGAGTTATTTGTCTTGAAGACCAAGGGCTCATGGTGAGCCTTCTGTGCAGGTGTTTACTTGGCCTGGCAGAGAGGTGAGTTGTTGGTCTCCAGGTCCAAGGGCACATGGTGATCCTGCTATCCTGGTAAGTCCTTTTCCCATTGCTGACCAGGGATACAGCACACATGGTTTCTCAGCATTGGCAAGCCTGGTGTTCTTGGAGATTCACTAGCCTTGTTCTTCACTGGGCTGAACAACTTGTAGTATGAGGGCTCCTATTTCACTCTATGTCTATGTGACTCACCTGCCCAGTGTCAAATGAGTTCAGTAGGCTCCCAGTCTTCGGGTTCCTGATGGGTGCTCTGTTCTGGGATATGAATTTCTCTATGTTCTGCTGTGTTTGAGGGTTTGTGGTCTGTGGGCTCTTGGTTGGTCAGTTGTCTAGGGATTAGTTTGTCCAATGCTGAGTTGGGTCAGACAGCTTTTGGTCTGAGGACCTGTGTTCCAAACACTCCCTCCGTGTCCAGTGATGTGGTGATTCCTTCTCCCAGTACTTATCTCTTAAAATTCCCTGTCTCCCAGGGGTCTGTAGGCATTGTACACATTGTGCATATCTGGGTTGGCTGAATGTTCAGGGAATTCATGTGCACTGTGCTGAGCCTGATTGAAGGGCTCGAAAGTAGTAGTGTCTCCAGTGCTCTCTCAGGATGTGAACACAGCTTTCCCGTGTTGAGCCCTTCATTCATTTCTGAGTAAAAATGAATAAACCTGCATAAAGCAATCATACTTACATTATAGATCAGAACAGACATTTAACATAAAAAGTTGTTAAATTTTACAAATTAAATTTTTTATATTCAAATTACAGCACTCCCACAAATCTAAGGAAAAGAAACTAGTTTGAGAAAGGTTCAAAGACTTTCAAACTCCAGTCCCACATGTCTCCAGCTGCCATGGGCTGCAGGGATGACATACCCCTTGTGCTGATATAGGACACAAGGTCTGAATACGCCATCTCTCCCCTTATGTCATATTACCTGTTACAGACGAGTGGATTCTTTGAGATTAAAAATGATTTAAAAAACAGGATGCAGTGCACTCTGATAACACATAGCACCTGGAACTATTCAAAAGTCTCAAACAGTCTTTCAATGCAAGCCTGAATCTTCAAGCATATAAAGTCTGTTTCTTTTGCCCAGTTACAGCATCACTGGAAAAAATACACACCACTAAACATATTCTTAGCCATTTGACTATCTTCTGTCACAGTCAGTGTTCATGAGGCAGAGGGTGACCCAGAATCGTTCGTTGTTCACGTTTTCTCCAAGGGATTCTCCATGTACAGTGGCCATTCTGTTTCTGTTTCCTTCTCTTGGGCACCTGCAGGCATGAGTATCAGGGCTTGCTGCACATCTGACAGGGAAAAGATATCCACAATGTTATATGCTTTTTCTGTGACCAGCAACCCACAGAGGTCATCCCATAATAATCTGTCCGGGATTGATAGCATACTGCACTTCATGACACCCTCAAGACATTGTGAGAGGTGCCAAAGGCCCGGGTCACTGTGATATCGAAGTTACTGTATGTTTTCTCAGCAGCAAGGTTAATTACATCAAACTTGGAATAAATATCTACAACTTCTACTGACTCATGTGCCACAGGGAAGGCTGGCAACTTTCTCTCTACGAAGACATTCAAGGTTTTCCTGATGGGAGTGACCCTGTGGATGATGGGATGTCGTGGGTCCCAAATGCAAGAGCATCTGGGTTTTGCTTCATGAAGGCAGACTTTGGCAGATCAGACATAAAATGCTGGAGGAACTTGAGGATTCTTCTGTGGGTAAGTGCATAAAGTGCATTCCCACTGATGGGATCAGTGACTGACAATGAGTGGATTTATTTTTGATCAGTGAGTATGCAGCGTGGAAGAAGCTTGCATTTGGAGCTATATTCACTAAAGACTTACATGTTTTTTGAGGTATGAGACTCCCTCCCTGTTTCAACCTTATGTGACTCTAATTTATAAATCTGTACCAGGAGTTACTTATCCTATCTCTGTGATGTATTAATGAAATCTATAATTGTTAGCATTCCTTCAAAACATTGTTTTGTGCTCTCCCACAGTGGTGCTGCTGGAACACCATTGGGTACTAAGGCAAAGAAGTCTTTCTAACTTGTAGCATCAGAGACAACAAGGTTTGAAGGTGTTAGAATGATGCAGCGATCTTTGTGTGACCTCATAAAACACATGAAAACCTACTTTCTGAGTCTTGTGCTTCTTCATTTAAGTGGAATGTCTCCTACATGTTGTATTCCTGATCCGGGGGCTTTAGTACACTGCTGCCAGAAGGAAGAGGAAGACCAGGATCTGCAGGTACTTCTAGGGGCTTCTGTGGGCAGGAGTGTGGGGACACCAGCGTATGATCTGTGGGGTTGGGCACAGGCAGAGTGTGGGGATCTGGGGATGCAGGCATGGATCTGGGCTAGTCAAGAAAGGAGGTGTTGGGTTGGCTGAAGGGTCATCCTTATTCATTCATCTCTGGATGGATACCTGGGCTGTTTTCATAACTTGGCTATTGTAATTCATGCTACATTAAACGTAGTGGTGCATGTACCTTTACAAATTCGTATTTTCCTTTACTTTGGGTAGATGCCCTGTACTGGAATTATTGGATTTTATGGTATTTCTCTTTATAATTGCTTTAGGAACCTATTTGCATTCCCACAAACAGTGAAAGAGGGTTCCCTTTTCACCATATCCTCACTTACTTCCATTATTTCTTCTCTTTTTGATTCTAGGCATGCTGTCATATTAATATCACTAAAGCTCTTTGCAGTTTTGATTTACATTGATTTACATTTGATTTACATTTCCCTGACAATGAGGGACATTTAGCATGTCTTCATGTATCTTGTGGCCATCTGTACATCTTCTTTGGAAAAATGTCTATTTAGCTCCTCTGCCTATTTGTTTTATCAATTATTTGTGTGTCATTGGTGTTGAGTTGTATAAGTTCTTTATTTCTTTATGGTATTAATCTGTTATCAGATATATAATTTGCAAATATATTTACCAATTTGTTTTGATGATAACCTCCTTTGATGTGCAAAATTTCTTTATTTAGATATTGCACAAACAACTTAATTTTGCTTTTGATTACCTTGCCTGAGGAGACATATCTTATTTTTTATCATGTTATGTTAGTCACCATACAGTACATCATTAGTTATTGATGTATAGTTCCATGATTCGTCGTTTGCATATAAAACCCAGTGCTCCATGTAATCCATGCCCTCCTTAATACTCATAACTAGATTCCCCTACTCCCTCCCCCGCCCTCCCTTCAAAAACCTTCAGTTTGTTTACTGAGGTTCATAGTCTCTCATGGTTTGTCTCCCACTCCAATTTTCTCCCCATTCATTTTTCCCTTCATTCTCCTAATGTCCTCCATGCTATTCTTTATGTTCCACAAATAAGTGAAACCACATAATTGTCATTCTCTCCTTGATATATTTCACTTAACATAATTTCCTCCAGTCCCATCCATGTTGGATGGAAAAGTTGGGTATTCATCCTTTCTGATGGCTGAATAATAGTCCATTGTTTATATGGACCACATCGTCGTCATCCATTCAACTGTTGAAGGGCATCTCAGCTCTTTCTATAGTTTGGCTATTGCAGACATTGCTGCTATGAATGCTGGAGTGCGTATGGTCCTTCTTACACTACATCTGTATCTCTGGTGTAAATACCCTGTAGTGCAATTGCTGGGTAATAAGGTAGCTCTATTTTTATTTTTTGAGGAACATCCACACTGTTTTCCAAAGAGGCAGCACCAACTTGCTTTCCCACCAACAGTATAAGAGGGTTCCCCTTTCTCTACAACTACTCCATCATTTATTGTTTCTTGCCTTGTCAATTTTTACCATTCTAAGTGGTGTAAGGTAGTTTCTCATTGTGGTTTTGATTGGAATTTCCCTGATGGCAAATGATGATGAACATTTTTTTTCATATGTCTGATACCCATTTATATGTCTTCATTGGAAAAATGTTCATGTCTCCTGCCCATTTTTTAAATTGGTTATTTTTTAAATTAACATATAACATATTATTTGCTTCAGGGGTATACAGGTCTGTGAATCATCGGTCTTACACAATTCACAGCACTCACAATAGCCCATATATTCTCCAGGTTGGTTGTTTTTTGGGTGCTGGGTTTGGGGAGTTATTATTTATAGATTTTGGATATCAGCCCTTTGTCTGTAGTGGCAGTTGCAAATGTCTTCTCCCATTTGTTTTGTTGACTGTTTCTTTTGCTCTACAGAAACTTTTTATCTTGATGAAGCCCCAAAAGCTCATTTTCACTACTGTTTCTCTTTACTTTGGAGATATGTCTTGAAAGAAGTTGCTGTGATTGATGTCTAAGAGATTGCTGCGTAAGAACTCCACTAGGATTTTGATGGATTCTGGCCTCACATTGAGGTCCTTCATCCATTTTGAATTTATCTTTGTGTATGGTGTAAGAGAATGGTTGAATTTCATTTTTCTGTATATAGCTGTCCAATTTTCCCAGCACCATTTATTAAGAAGACTGTCTTTTTTTCCACTGGATATTTTTTCCTGCTTTTTCGAAGATTATTTGACCATAGAGTTGAGGGTCCATATCTCGGGTCTCTAATTGGTTCAGTTGATCTGTGTATCTGTTATTGTACAAGTACCATGCTGTCTTAGTGATCATGGCCTTGCAATAAAGCTTGAAATCAGGCAACACGATGTCCCCAGCTCTGTTCTTTTTCAACATTCCCACAGTGATTCAGGGTCTTTTCTGGTTCCATACAAATTTTAGGATTGTTCTTTCCAGCACATTGAAAAATGCTGATGGTATTTTGGTTGGAATGGCATTGAAAGTATAGAATGTTTTGAGCAGCATAGACATTTTAAAAATGTTTATTCTATCTATGAGCATGGAATGTTTTTCCATCTTTTTGTGTCTTCTAAAATTTCTTTCATGAGTGTTTTGTAGTTCCTAGAGTAGAGGTCTTTTACCTCTTTGTTTAGGTATATTCCAAAATATCTTATGGTTTTTGGTGCTATTGTAAATGGAATTAATTATCTAATTTTTCTTCTACATTTATATTGTTAGTTTATAAGAAAGTAACTGATTGGGGACGCCTGGGTGGCTCAGTCGTTAAGCATCTGGTTTTGGCTCCAGTCGTGATCCCAGAGTCCTGTGATCGAGCCCCACATCGGGCTCCTTGCTCAGCAGGAGGCTTGCTTCTCCCACTACCATTCCCTCTGCTTGTGTTCCCTCTCTCGCTGTGTTTCTCTCTGTCAAATAAATAAAATCTTTAAAAAAGAGAAAAGAAAAGAAAAGAAAAGAAAAGAGAAGAGAAGAGAAGAGAAGAGAAGAGAAGAGAAGAGAAGAGAAGAGAAGAAAAAAAGAAAAGAAAAGAAAAGAAAAGAAAAGAAAAGAAAAGAAAAGAAAAGAAAAGAAAAGAAAAGAAAAGAAAAGAAAAGAAAAGAAAAGAAAGCAACTGATTGGGGCACCTGGGTGACTAAGTGGGTTGAACCTCTGCCTTTGGCTCAGGTCATGATCTCAGGGTCCTGGAATCGAGCCCAGCATCTGTCTCTCTGCTCAGCAGGGAGCCTGATACTCTCTCTCTCTCTCTGTTAAATCAATAAATAAAATTTTAAATGAAGAAAGTGATTTCTGTACATTGATTTTCTAACCTTCCACATTACCGAGTTGCTATATAAATTCTAGTAATTTAGAATGGAGTCTTTTGGGCTTTCTACATACATTATTATGTCATCTGTGAAGAGAGAGAGTTTGACTGCTTCTTTGCCAATTCAAATACCTTTTATTTTTTTCTGTTATCTTGCTATTGCTAGCACTTCTAGTACAATCATGAACAATAGTGGTGAGAGCGGGCATACTTGTCATGTGTCTGATCTCAGTCAGACTGCTCTCAGCTTTTCCACATTGAGTATGATATTCACTTGGGTCTTTCATAGGTGGATTTTATGAAGTTGAGGAATGGTCCTGACTTTTATTGAATAATGGATACTGTATTTTATGGAATGCGTTTTCTGCATCAATTGAGAGGACAAAGCGGTTCTTCTCTCTTCTCTTATTTATGTGTTCTGTAGCATTGATTTGTGACTATTGAAGCACATTTTCATCCCAGGGATAAATCTTGTTGTGGATAATCTTTTTAATGTACTGTGGGATCCTATTAGCTAGGATCTTGCTTTAGAATCATAGCATCCATATTTATCATGGATTTTGGTCTGATATTCTCCTTTTTGATGTGACCTTTGCTTGGTTTGGGGATCAAGGTGATGCTGGCCTCATAGAAAGAATCTGGAAATTTTTCCTGTTTTTATTATTTATTGGAACAGATTCAGGAGAATAAGTATTACTTCTTCTTTGAATGTTTGATAGAATTCCCCAGGGAATCCACTGAACCCTGGACTCCTTTTTTGGGAGATTTTTGATCACTGCTTCAATCTCATTACTGGTAGTCAGGTTGTCAATTTATTCCTGTTTCAGTCTTGGTAGTTTATAGATTTCCAGGAATGCATCCATTTCTTCCAGGTTGCTTGATTATTGGCATATGAGTGTTGATAATAATTTCTGAAAATTTTGTTTATTTACTTGCTGTTAGTAATTATCTCTCCCTTTCATTAATAATTTTATTAATTTGGGTCCTTACTCTTTTCTTTTGGATAACTCTGTCCAGTGGTTTTTCGATCTTATTGATACTTTCAGATAACCAGCTTCTAGTTTCATTAATGTGTTCTCCTGTATTTCTGGTTTCTAATTAATTGATCTCTGCTCTAATCTTAATTTTTTCCCTTATCATGTGTGGTTTAATTTGTTGTTGATTATCTATATTTAAAGTGTAAAGATAATATGCGTATTTGGGATTTTAATATTTTTTAAAATATTTTATTTATTTGACAGCAAGAAACACAGCAAGAGAGGGAACACAAGCAGAGGGAATGGTAGCGGGAGAAGCAGGCTTCCCGCTGAGCAGGGAGCCTGATGCAGGGCTCGATCCCAGGACCCTGGGATCATGACCTGAGCCGAAGGCAGACGCTCAATGACAGAGCCATCCAGGTGCCCCTAATATTTTTTTTGGATGAGGCTTGGATGGCTATGTTTTCCCCCCATAGGACCATCTTTGCTGTATTCCATAGGTTTTGGATCAATGTGTCTTCAATTTCATTGGTTTCCATGAATTGTTTAAGGTCTTCTTTGATTTCCTGGTTGACTCAAACGTTCTTGAGCAGGATGGTCTTTAGCTTTCAAATGTTTGGATTTCTTCCAAACTTTTTCTTGTGATTGAGTTCCAATTTCAAAACATTGTGGTCTGAGAATATGCAGGGAATAATCTCAATCCTTTGGTATTTGTTGAGACCTGATTTGTGACCCAATATGTGGTCTATTCTGGAGAAAGTACTATGTGCACTCAAGAAGAATGAGTATTCTTTCTATCTATCTATCTATCTATCTATCTATCTATCTATCTATCTATCTATCATCTATCTATCTCTATCTCTATCTCTATCTACCTCTATCATCTCTATCTCCATCTCTCCCCGTGTGTGTGTGTGTGTGTGTGTGTGTGTGTGTGTGTGTGTGTGTGTGTTTTAGGGTGGAATGTACTGTATATATCTATGAGTTCCATCTGGTCCAGTGAATCATTCAAAGCTTTTTTTTGTTGTTGATTTTCTGCTTAGATGATATGTTTATTCCTGATAGTGAATTGTAGAGGTCTCCTCCTATTAATGTATTCTTATCAATATGTCTCTTTATTTTGGTTTACTGTTGCTTTATATAATTGTCTGCTCCTATGTTGAGGGGCATAGATATTGACAATTGTTAGATCTTCCTTTTTGAAGCCCCTCGAAGAATGGTGTAGTGTCCTTCTCCATCTCTAACTATAGTCTTTAGTTTAAAATCTAATTTGTCTGATATGATAATTGGTATGCCAGCTTTCTTTTGAGGTCTCTTAGCATGAAAAATGGTTCTCCATCATTCACATTCAGTCTGGATGTATCCTTAGTTTCAATATGCATCTCTTGTAGACAGCATATGGAAGGGTCCTGTATTTATAGCCAATCTGCAACCCTGTGCAATTTTATGGGAGCATTTAGGCTGTTCACATTGACAGTGATTATTGAAAAATATGTTTTTATTTTCATCATGTTTTCTGTGAAATTCTTATTTCGATAGACTGTCTCTGTATATTTTTGTTCTATATCACTCTTGGGGATTTCTTTTGTAGAACACCTCTTAATATTTCTTGGATGCCCAGCTGAGTGATTGCATATTCTTTTAGTCTCTGCTGGTCCTGGAAGCTCTTTATTTCTCAATCCATTCTGAATGACAGCCTTGCTGGATAAAAATTTCTGGGCTGCCCAGTCTGCTCCCCTCTGGATGGACCAGTAGGAACACTCCTCTCCGCACATATCCCAGCACAGCTGCCTTTTCCCAGGCAGTGCACACTCAGCAGTTTGGCAGCTCCACGCAACTACGTGTGCTCCCCTGCACTAAGGGCTCCAGGCTCTGGTGGGGTGTGGCCAGATTCTTGCCAATATTACCCTACCAGCCACGCAGTTCTTGTCTTTCTGGGAGCATGGGCCCAGGCCGTGCACTCACTGCTCCTCAGAACCTTATGCTCTTTTTAACTGTTTTGACTGAGCTCTAAGTTATTGCTTCTCTGCAATCACCTGGCGCTTTCCTTTGGGGTATTACTGTCCTCGCTCCTCTTCTGGTGGTGCCCTCCACGTTTTGTTTATCTTCCTTTACCATTTCCAGTGTTCCCGCTTTGCTTTACCTCTCCCCTGCTGTCTTCTGCTCCCATAGAGATCCAGAAGTGAAAAGTCTTGCTCCTCCTACTGATTTCATGGGTTTTCAGCGTGATCTGACAGATATCTAGCTCACTTTTGGGGAGAGCTTGCAACAGGGTGTCCTACCTCTCCACCATCTTGCCCCCCTACTCGAAATGGATAAAAGATATCAACGTGAGGCAGGAATCTATCAAAATCCTAGAGGAGAACATACACAGTAACCTCTTCGACATCAACCACAGCAACCTCTTTCAGGACATGTTTCCAAAGACGAAGGAAACAAAAGCGAATTTGAACTTTTGGGACTTCATCAAGATAAAAAGGTTTTGCACAGCGAAGGGAAACAGTCAACAAAACAAACAGGCAACCCACAGAATGGGAGAAGATATTCGCATATGACACTACAGACCAAGGTCTGATATCTAAGTTCTATAATGAACTCCTCAAACTCAACCCTCACAAAACCGATAATTACATCAAAAGATGGGCAGAAGACATGAACAGACACTTCTCCAAAGAAGACATACAAATGGCTAACAGACACATGAAAAAATGATCATCATCTTTAGCCATCAGGGAGATTCAAATCAAAACCACACTGAGATACCACCTTACACCAGTTAGAATGGCCAAAATCAACAGAACAGTAAACAACAAATGTTGGAGAGGGTATGGAGAAAGGAGCGCCCTCTTCAACTGTTGGTGGGATTGCAAGCTGGTGCAGCCACTTTGGGAAACAGTGTGGAGATTCCTCAAGAAATTAAAAATAGAGCTACCCTATGACCCTGCCATCTCACTCCTGCGTATTTACCCCAAAGAAGCAGATGCATTACAAAGAAGGACCACATGTACTGCAATGTTCATAGCAGCAATGGCCACAATAGCCAAAATGTGGAAAGAACGAGGATGCCCTTCAACAGATGAATGGATAAAGTAGATATGGTACATATACACAATGGAATGTTATTCCTCTATTAGAAAGGACGAATATCCAACTTTTGTATCAACATGGATAGGACTGGAAGATATTATGCGGAGTGAAATAAGTCAAGCAGAGAGAATCAATTAACTAATGGTCTTACTTACATGCTGAGCATAAAGAAAAACATGGAAGGCATTGTGAGAAGGAAGGGAGGGGTGTAAGGGGGGACACCAGATGGGGAGATGAACCATGAGAGACTGTGGACTATGAGCAACAAACTGAGGGTTTTGGAGGAGAGGGGGGTGGGCGTTGGACCAGCCTTGTGGTGGGTATTGAAGAGGGCACATATTGCATGGAGCACTGGGTGTGGTGCAGGAACAATAAATCTTGTAACACTGAAAAAATAAAAAAAAATTAAAATTAAAAAAAAAAATTCTTGGCAGCACATTCTTCTCATTGAGTACACTGAATATGTCTTGCTAGGCCTTTCTGGCTTGCCAGGTTATTGTGGACTGGTTTGATATTATTCTGATGCTCCTCCCTCTGTATGTAAGGAATATGTTCCCCCTAACTGCCCTTAAAATGGTTTTCTTGCTTCTCTAAGATTTGCGAGTTTTACTATTACATGCTGGAACATTGGTCGAGTCTCCTTGATCTTGGGGAGTGACCTCTCTGTTTCTAGGACACAAATGCTTATTTCATTCTCCAAATTAGGGAAGTTCTCAGCTACAGTTAGGTCAAATATATCTTCTAGTCTTCTCTTTCCACGCCCTCAGGATCCCAATAATTCTGACATTGGAAAGTTTAATGGCATCATTTATTTCTCCAATCCTGTTTTCATGGGTTTTAAGCTGTTTCATCCAGGCCTCCCCCTGCTCCTTCTTTTCTGTTGGTTTTTCTTCAAGATTACTAATTTATTCTTCTGTCTCATTAACCTTAACTGTTAGAGTATCTAGCTTAGATTGTATATCATTAATAGCATTTTAAGTTCTGCCAGTTCCACCCTCATTTCTGCCTTTAGGAAATTTATGTTGCCATTAATAGTTTTCTCCAGCCTATTTTCTTCATAACTGCTATTCTGAACGCTGTTTCTGAAATCTTGCTTAGATCCATATCCATTAGATCTGTGGAAGAGGCCATTGTCTGTGGATCTTTTCTTTGTTGGGAGTTTATCTTCCCAGTCATTCTGTTGAGCTATGTTTGAGGAGATATACATCCAAAAATGTCAACCACAATCCAGGGAATGTGCACCCTGAGAAGGTTGGAGCAATTGGAAGTCACCACCAAAAACAAACAAATGAAAAAATGAGACCCAAGAGTAAGATTTATAAAGTACAAAAACAAACAAAAAGACCAATATAACAAGAACAACAACAACAACAAAAGTTGGTGAATGGGGCGCCTGGGTGGCTAAATTGGTTAAAGCCTCTGCCTTTGGCTCAGGTCATGATCTCAGGATCCTGGGATCAAGTCCTGCATTAGGCTCTCTGCTCAGTGGGGAGTTGCTTCCCCCTCTCACTCTGCCTGCCTTTCTGCCTACTTGTGATCTCTCTCTGTCAAATAAATAAATAAAAGCTTTAAAAAAAAGTTGGGGGGGGGCGATGGAAGGTAGCTGTAATCCCCCAATGTGGGTGAGGAGATTATTTCAGTTTTTCCTTTGTATATTTTGTTCTTTTGTTAGAGAACTCTACTTCCCAGAGATACAGGGAATTTAAAACTGGTATATATATAAAGGTAGTATTGAATCGACAAAAAAAAAAAAAAAAAAAAAAAAAAAAACTACATTGAATCTTGTATCTATCTATCTATCATCTATCTATCTATCTATCTCTCTATCTATCTATCATCTATCATCTATCTATCTATCTATCTATCTATCTATCATCTATCTATCTATCTCTCTATCTATCTATCTATCTATCATCTATCATCTATCTATCTATCTATCTATCTATCTATCTATCTATCTATCATCTATCTATCTATCATCTATCTATCATCTATCTATCTATCTATCTATCTATCTATCTATCTATCTATCCATCCATCCATCAATCCAGAGAGAGACAGACAGATGACGTTTAACAACTGAGCCACCCAGGTGTCCCATGTGATTTCAATCTTCAATTTAGTGAGACTTCTTCTGTGGCCTAAAATGTGATCTATCCTGGGGAATGTTCTGTGTACACTTGGAAAACAGGTGTATTCCAGTGCTTTTGATTGGAATGTTTAGTGTATATGCGTTAGGTCCTTTTGTTTGAATATGCCATTCCAAGACCTGTTTCCTATTGATTTTCTGATGGAGTGTTCTAACCACTGGTGTATGTTAGGTATTAACGTCCTTTAGTGTTGTTGCATTGCTCTCACTTTCGCCCTTTGTGTCTGTTAAGATTTACTTTATGAATTTAGGTGCTGGATGGTTGGCTTTATAGATATGTAGAGTTTGTATATCTTTTCTTGGATTGACCCTTCTGTCATTATATAATGCCTTTCTTTGTCTCTTATTACAGTCTTTGTTTTAAAGTCTGTGCTGCCTGATTTTATATATTTTTTCAAAGTTTTTTTTTCTTTTTCTTCCATGTGCATGGAATATCTATTTCCATCTTTTCACTTTCAAGCTGTATGTGTCTTTTGTCCTAAAGTGAGTCTCTTATAGGCAACATATAAATGGGTCTTTTCTTTTTTGGGTTTTTTTGGTTTGTTTGCATGTTTGCTTTTATCTATTCTGTGGCCCTATGTCACTAGCAGGACCCCAAAACTGAAGTGGGTATTACCTGGAACAGCGGGTCCTGGGGCTCTATACGCTGAGGGCATCCAGGCAGGTTAGCTGAAGTTGAAGTGGGTACAAGCTGGTGTCATAGGCTCTTTGGTAGTGTGTAGCTGAGGTCGATTCAGGATTGTGGGGCTATAATCTGTGCACCGGATGCCCTAGCAAGATGGCTGAAGCTCAAGTGGGTGAAAGCTAAGGTGTCCCAGGGTCTTCAGCACTGTGAGTGTCTTGACAGAGTGTGGGCTGGGGGTCCTGGGCTTTCCACATAGGGGACTCCTTGTCAGGACAGGTGGAGTGGAAGCAGAGATGACCTAGGAGGTCATATAGTCTTTTGTGGAGGGTTGCTCTAGCAAGCTGGAGTCTGCAGGCCTAGAGTGTTCTGAGTAGCTTAGTACCTGTGTCACCTCGTTGGGATGTCTGGAGCTGTCATGAATGCTGACCATGGTCATCCCAGTGTGTGCCATGCTGGGGATGCCTTGTTGGCACAGCTGGTTCTAGAGTGGGCTGACTCAGCAAGGTAGTAAGTTGTATATGCTGCTCAAACCCTGCTTCTGTCCCTACTATCAAAATGGAGGGGAATGTGGGACATGGTACTTTCCAGCACCTTGACACAGAATGAGATCCAACTCCAACCCCACCCTATTTGGGGGGTCTCTTGGGATGGATACTTCACATTCTAGTTGCTTTCTGAACTGCAACTTCTTTTCTGTACCCCAGGGCAGGTCCTTGTTATGATGTCTCTGTCTCTCTGTCTCCTGTTGTGTAGAAGCTGTTCAGCCTGCTCTCAGTACTACTTCAGGAGGATCTGCTCTATAAATAGGTGTAGATCTGGAATATCTATGGTGGAGGTTAGTTCACTTCTCACCTTAGGTAAGGTGAGCTGGGTTCCCATCTTGGACTCTTATCTTTATAAACTTGCTCAAGTTATTTCACTTCTCAGTGTCTACATTTCCTGACTGTAGAATAGAAATGTTATTTCAGGATCCACTAGCTTTACATGTCTACGTTGTCTGAAACACATTATGTTTCTCTCTCTTCTCATCCACCACTGTGCTCTCCAAAACAAATGTCCCTTGACTTGGCAGACAAATTGCTCCTCCCACCCTCAATGTCTGAAATTTCTGAGCAGTTTGGGGAGACTGCCCTGCTACTGGGCTTGGCACCTCGCAGGTCTGGCAACGTTACCCTTGCCACTTGACTTTCTCTCCACCTGCTCAACTGAAACATTAACATACCTAGATCTAGCCTCCTTTATAAATACTCTTTTGGGGGAGGATAACTTCAGAATCCAGAATCCATCAAGGGTCATAAATACCTTAGCAGTCAAGGGAAATTTTGAGCCACTGGGACAGCCTTCCTGAGGTTTTTAGAAATCCACTGCTAATGGTTGGACTTTGGAGAAAACTTCAGGAGAGGGCCTAGGAGGGTCTTAGTGGTTGAGCAGTGTAGGTTTAACTGTGGATTATGAACAACACATCCTGGTGAAAGTTTCCATCAATCTGGCAGCAAGAGTCAGACATAAGATAGAAAAGGATAGAAAGATAAAATAGTTGCTGAGTGCGCAGATTGCAAGCTTCACTGAGTCAGGCAATTGATAGAGGACTTTTCTGTGAACATGGTAACAATTATACAGAGTGGCCATGCACTTGTTTATCCCTATTTTACAGATAAGGAGAGTGACATTGGTTGGGCTTACCTTAGCATGTAGGGGTCCTACAGCATGGTACATGAATGGAGCCTATAGACTCTACTTGGGCCTGGGGATCAGATCCTAGCTCTACTTCCCCTTAGCTGTGTGACCTTGAGTGCATTACTGAACCTCTCTGTTTCTCAGTCACCTCATCCATAACAGCACTGCATACCTCATTAATGTGTTTGAAGATTGAAATGACATCACGAACCTAAAACCCTTAGCAGTATTTCTGGCACACATTAAACCCTCAAGATATACTGTTTTTCCTTATTTTTACTATTAATTATGTTATTGACAAAAATCTTGAGCTACAAACAAGTGTGCTTGGATTCAAACCTAAATCCTTCTGGATCCAAAATTAAAGAATTAGAACCATAACCATGTTCTAATGGTTAAAAAACCTGGTCATACTCTTTCCTTCAAGCTTCTTGGATTTGATTACTAATGCCAGGCACAGAATAAAGATCTTTCTGTTAAGGGGATTATAGGCTAGGATAGTAAAATAAATTGTATTATGTATCACCACTTTTTCATCTTCCTGGCCATGGTCTTCCCAATGGACCAAAATTTCTTTTCTTTATGAATGGCCTTGACCTTATGACTTGCTTTGGTCAATGGAATGTGAATGTCCTTGGTGCAAGCAAAGACTTTACATGGCCAAAGTTTGGAGCCAAGTTTTCACACAAAAGCTGTGAGTCCTCAAGCCAGAAATTGTCTATGTAGAAATACCTGTGTGTAGACACTCTACTTCCATTTACTCTCTGTTATATTGGCAACCACCTCATCGTCTGGTCTTGAGGTCTAGAGGAGTGTGTGTGAACAATATTGACTGTAATGGGCAGTTTGGGCTGTCAGCTTCCTAGGGTTGACAGCCATTTTCTCAGAGCCATGGATACCCCTGCCCACCATCTGGAGAATGCTGTGACTAGTGTGGTGCCATGGTGACTATGATCCTGAGCTGTGCATCAAAAATATCCAGAAACTCTCCTTCTGCATTTAAATAAAACTATTATTTAAAGCTGATAGACATCATGAAGCTCGTGCCACCCCCCACTCCAGGAAGTGACCCACACATCAGCCCAGCTTCACTCCCATTTCTTTTTAGGGTGGGCATGTATGGTGACCTCTCCCCTTTGAAAATGTGGCCTGGAAGGCAAAACCTTCCAGGAAGCCCCAAATTTGTACAAAGAAGCTCTGAAGCTCAGGGACCTCAGCCTACCCCTGACACTTCCATATCCACCTCCTCTTCCAGTAGGGAGGACTTCTCTTCAGGCCAAAGGAGCTCAGCCTCGGACTTCTCTGTATTCAGGGCCTGGATACCATCCCTTTCTCCTAGCACCCTCTTCATGCTGGACCATGCTCATGGAGCCCTGGTCCTGTGGCAAGGTCTTCCAATCTTGTCCTTGTATATCAAGTGAAAAGCAGAATTTTTTTTTTTTAACTTTGGTATTCTTCCACAAACACTGTGAAAGAATTCTTTTTTTTAATTTTTTTTTAAAATTTTATTTATGTATTTTTTTTCAGTGTTACAAGATTTATTGTTTTGCACTACACCCAGTGCTCCATGCAGTACATGCCCTCCTCAATATCCACCACCAGGCTCGCCCAACCACCCCCCCCCCAAAAAAAAACCCTCAGTTTGTTGCTCAGAGTCCACAGTCTCTCATAGTTCATCTCCCCTTCTGGTTTCCCCCCATTAGCCCTTCCCTTCCTTCTCATAATGCCCTCCATGTTTTTCTTTATGCTCAGCACGTAAGTGGGTCCTTACACTGTAAGAAAGTACACTGTGAAAGAATTCTTTAGCTTAGACTTTTTCTAGAAGAGTTACTTATTACTCTTCTTGTTTGTGTTAAAAACAGTTTATATGAATTTGAGCTTTCTACTCAATTCTCTTAAAGTTCTATCTGTGGCTTTGATTCCCACGGGCAGCTTTCCCAGGTGATGGTCTTTCTCTTTTCTTGGTTTTGACATCTTTTGCTCACTTAGGAGCTAACTCCCCAAAAAGTAAAATCTCCCTTGAAGTCAGCCCCAGTTTAGAGGCCTGCAGGCCACGGAACCACCATCACCTGGGCACAGTAATCTAACATGGGTACTACAGTCTGAATGGCTGCATGCATCAGCCAGTTCCTGGCATCCAGCCATGAACCACTGACATTTGGGAGTAAGCCCCTAACAGAGGAAACAACCTTTACATTCACAGACCACACCACACCTGGGGCCTCTACCAAAGAGGGAGGTTTGTGTCTGGGTAGTAATCTCAAATTTCTCATGTCTCTGTACAGATATCCCACTTTTCTGGGTTTGAGTTGTTCTTCCTTCTCCGTGTATTGACCTTCCATGTAACTTACAGAGTCACTGAATCTGTTGGGGCAGGAGGGCCCATGGGGCCAGTTCTTCTCTGTCTGGAAATTGGGGTACCATTTGGGAGCCAAGAACATGGTAATGGTGGGTTGGCAGTGGGCAGTGAGAGGTTCCTGAGTCCAGTGCACTGTCTGCGACTTCTGGGCTCACATGCTTGGAAGGCAGCATGTGGTGGGATTCATGGGGACTTGTGGCTGATGCTTCTAGCCAGCTCACCTGGACCAGGCAGGGATGCTGAGTTCCACATGCATAGGAGGCCTCTGGAAACAGCAAGGGAAAACCTGGTTCTGGACTCCCACGAAGCATGTGGGTGGGTGTAGGAGGGTAGGACATGAGGTTGGCAAGGTGCCTTTGCTATGTGGAGGGTCTGCAGAGGCACGGAGGTGTTGGTGGATCTCCATGTGTGTCACCTCTTTGCAGGGTTCTGGTTTGGAAACCATAGGATTAGAGAAGGGAGGTTGGCTGGCATTTTTAGCTATCTAAGGTATGTTGGGGGCTGCTCCTTGCTGTGTGTGCAGTCAAATGCCAGTGGCATGGGGAGGGAAAATGAGTTTAAATCCTCTTTCTCTCACTTCATTTGGAGCACCCAGCACCTGGCTTTTGTTCCTGCATCAGGAACTTTAAGTCACCACAGGGACCCTGGCCAATCACCAGTCACCACACCTGGGGTCCTTCTCACCCTGGCCAATCACCAGGCAGCTACCCTGCCCTCCTCTCCCTGACCAATCATCAAGTGGCTCTTAGCTGTCATCTCTGTCATGTGGCCAATCACCAAGCAGCTCTTACCACTGGTATCCTTCCTCCCAAAGCTTCCATCTTGGACCCAGCATCCTCGGCCCATATTCTGATGTGCCTCACTCTAGGGCAGAGGTTGCCTGCCTCTCCCCTGGGGCTCATACTTCCTTTTCCAGGTGAGAAATGGGAAGTGGGGGTGGTGACCTGACGTTAACATGTCTTGGGATCTGAGAACCATCATGTGTCAACCCCTCATGAAGCTTTGCCAGGATTTTCCCTGCTGATCTCAAGGGAGCCTGGATGCTCTAGCTGATCCACCCGAGAGCACTTTCTGAGCACAGGGACCTGGGGTGGACTGGGTGGACTTGGGTGGAGACAGGAGAGAGGGTGCTCTGAGAAGAGGAAGTGTCTGTTCACCATCGGTCCTGGGAAACAGACAGACTGGAAATGTCCATCTGCAAATGTCCTGGTGTGGTTCCCAGACAGCACCCTATTCCCTCCTGAACCTTCTAAAAATGTTGGGGTCCACACTTGTGCTTCCGACTAGGATTTCATGGTGCCCTGTAGCAACAGCCACCAGGAAACGTTGGTAAAATCCAGGGATATTACTTGCAAGTCATGTAAATGACAAAGCCCCTGACTGTGGGCTTCTGCTTTATTGGGGTGGTTGTTGGGAGCCAGGGGTTTAGGCCTTTCTTTATTGGTGCATTTAAATGTAAGTGAGAGAATTTCAAGCACAGGAAGAGAAAGTCAAGTGACCAGAATGATCAGCTATCAAAATACACCCAGATTCTCTAAAACAAAGAGCCTCAGGATGAGGAGATGGCTTGGAGGTCTCCTTGATTGGCCAGCGATATTTTTACGGGAGACAGCCCTCTTTGAGGTGGAAATGTCAACCACCAAAGCCTAAGTTAGGAGTTTGCATGGTGTCAAAAAGAGGGAAAAAAATGAACTCAGTCCTTACAGCACAATCTACTTTATGATGCTGAAGCAACAGTCAATGGTGAGAACATTCACTGCTTTGGTAGCTGCTATGCTAAAATCAAAATTAGAATGTGTTAACCCAGAAATGGCACATCTAAATAGAGGAGCAGATATTTTTCTAAAAAAGACATCCAGGTGGCCAGCAAACACATGAAAAGATGCTGAACATCACTAATCATCAGGGGAATACAGATCAAAACTATAGTGAGATATCTCCTCATACCTGTCAGAAAGGTTAAAAATTAATAATACAAGAAACGACAGGTGTTGGCAAGGATGTAGAGAAAGAGAAACTCTCTTACATTGTTGGTGGGAATGCAAACTGATGCAGCTATTCTGGAAGACATTATGGAGGTTCCTCAGAAAGTGAAAAATAGAGCTACACTCTGATCCAGTATTTGTACTACTAGAAATTTATCCAAAGATTATAAACAGTGATTCAAAGGGGCACATGCACCCCGATGTTTATAGTAACAATATCCACAATAGCTAACCTATGGAAAGGGCCTAGATGCCCATCAATAGATGAAAGCAATCTTAGTGAAATTTAAGAAATAAAACAGAATAATATAGGTAGAAAGAAGGAAAAAATAAGAGGAAAACAGAGAGGGAGACAAACCATCAGAGACTTACCTCTAGAAAACAAACTGAGGTTTGCTAGAGGGGGCTGGGTTAAATGGATAATGAGTATTGAGGGCACTTGTTAGGATGAGCAGTAGGTGTTTTATGTAAGTGATGAGTCACTAAAATCAACTCCTGAAACCAATACTACACTACATGCTAATTAACTTGAATTAAGAAAGAAGAAAGAAAGAAAGAAAGAAAGAAAGAAAGAAAGAAAGAAAGAAAGAAAGAAAGAAAGAAAGAAAGAAAGAAAGAAAGAAACAGGGATTCTAAAGAGGTAATTGAATTAAAATTAAATTATACAGGATGTCCTTATAAGAGGAGATAAGGATATGGATACACAAAAGACCATGAAAACACCCAGTGAGAAGATGCTCATATACAAGAAAAAGTGAGAGGCCTCAAAAGAAATTAATCCTGCTGATACCTTCAGCTCAGATTTCTTTCAGAATTATGAGAAAATAAACAACTTTTGTTAAAAATAATAAATATTAAATAAATAGAATTTTAGAGGCAAATTCTATAGTACTGATACATGCAATAGTCAGAAATGCACTGTGTAGGAATGCCCCAAGCTTTCAGGGTCCAGTCATGAGGCTAAGTCAGTGATCACAGTGTCCCAGATAATACGTTTATAGTTTAGAATACTATTGCAAAATATTTTGATGTCAGTAGGCTTGATCCTGTTCTGCATTCATATATTGTTGCATATCTCATCAGGCCAGGTTCTCAGTCCTGAGAAGTGGTCAGTGTATGTTACAGTGTCTCATTTCAGGAGATGGGGATGCAGCTGGGCTCTCAAAGTTGTGGTGTATTTGCCTTAGGTTAAGAGGCTTTTAAATGGTCTTTGCCTGCTTTGGCGATCAGGGTAATGATGGCTTCATCAAGATAAAAAGCTTCTGCACATCAAAGTAAACAGTCAACAAAACAAACAGGCAACCCACAGAATAAGAAAAGATATTCGCAAATGACACTACAGGCAAAGGTCTGATATCTAAGATCTATAAAGAACTCCTCAAACTCAACACTCACAAAATTGATAATCACATCAAAAAATAGGCAGAAGAGGGGTGCCTGGGTGGCTCAGTGGGTTAAAGCCTCTGCCATCGGCTCAGGTCATGATCTCGGGGTCCTGGGATCAAGCCCCACATTGGCTCTCCAGTCAGCGGGGACCTTACTTCCCCCTCTCTCTCTCCCTGCCTCTGCCTACTTGTGATCTCTATCTGTCAAATAAATAAATAAAATCTAAAAAAAATGGGCAGAAGACATGAACAGACACTTCTCCAAAGAATGGCTTTGGAGCCATTTGCTATTAACTAATGGCTAATAGACACATGAAAAAATGTTCATCATCTTTAGCCATCAGGGAGATTCAAATCAAAACCACCCTGAGATACCACCTTACACCAGTTAGAAGGGCCAAAATCAACAAGACAGTAAACAACAAATGTTGGAGAGGGTGTGGAGAAAGGGGAACCCCTTTACCCTGTTGGTGGGATTGTAAGCTGGTGCAGCCACTTTGGAAAACAGTGTGGAGATTCCTCAAGAAGTTGAAAATAGAGCGACCCTATGACCCTGCCATTGCACTACTGGGTATTTACCCCAAAGAAGCAGGTGCATTACAAAGAAGGGCCACATGTACCCCAATGTTCATAGCAACAATGGCCACAATCACCAAAATGTGAAAAGAACCAAAATGCCCTTCAACAGATGAATGGATAAAGAAGATATGGTCCATATATACAATTGAATATAATGCCTCCATGAGAAGGGACAAATATGCAAGTTTTGTATCAACATGGATGGGACTGGAAGACATTACACAGAGTGAAATAAGTCAAGAAGAGAGAGCCAATTATCTTATTGTCTCACTTACGTGCTGAGCATAAAGAAAAACATGGAGGGCATTGTGAGAAGGAAGGGAAGGGGGAGTGGAGGGAAATCAGAGGGGGAGATGAACTATGAGAGACTGTGGACTCTGAGCAACAAACTGAGGGTTTTCGAGGGGAGGGGTGGAGTGTTGGGTGAGCCTGATGGTGGGTATTGAAGAGGGCACATATTGCATGGAGCACTGGGTGTAGTGCATGAACAATTAATCTTGTAACACTGAAAAGATAAAATAAACATATCTGGGGGAAAAGGAGGCTTTAAAATGGGCATAGAAAAACTAAAAGGTTAATGATTGGAACAGATGATCCAATTTCTGAATTCTGAAAGCAGCCAGTTGAAATTTCTGTGTTGGGCTTGAAACCTCAAGTTGTCTTATGTTAGATTGCCTGGTTTTGGGAGAAGGGCACTATTCTCAGTGATTCCAAGTCAGAAAGGCAAGGGAAAAATTGAAGACATGAATTTTGAGATTGTTGCCAGACATTGGAAAAAACTGGAAGAATTCAAGAGCTAAACAAAAACAAAAACAAACAATAAAACAACCTACAGAATGGGAGATAATATTTGAAAAATCTTATCAGAAAAAGGGCTAGTATCCAAAATCTATGAAGAACTTACCAACTTAAACACCCAAAAACAATAATCCAAGCAAGAAATTGACAGAATACATGAATATATGTTTCTCCAATTTCTCCATTTCTCCATTTCTTCTGCATGATTGCCAAATTTTCCAAGGACCATTTATTGAAGAGACTATATTTTTTTATTGGGTATTTTTTCATGTTTTGTCAAAGATTGGTTTACTATAGAATTTAGAGTTGTATCTGGGCTCTCTATTCTGTTTCATTGATCTATGTGTCTGCTTTTGTACAAGTATTATGCTTTCTTGATGATCATAGCTTTGTAATATAGCTTGAAGTGTGACTTTTTTTTTCTTAAAGATTTTATTTATTTGGCAGAGAAAAGATCACAAGCAAACAGAGAGGCAGGCAGAGGGAGAGGGGGAAGCAGGCTCCCTGCTGAGCAGAAAGCCCTATGTAGGGCTCTATCTTAGAACCCTGCGATCATGACCTGCAGCAAAGGCAGAGGCTTTAACCCACTGAGCCACCTAGGTGCCCCAATAGCGTGAAGTCTGGCATTGTTGTGTTTCCAGCATTGATTTTCTTTTTCAATAGACCTATGGCTATTCAGGACCTTTTCTGGTTCCATTCAAATTTTAGTATTGTTTGTTCCAGCTCTGTGAAAAATTTTATTTTGATAAGGATCACATTGAATGTGTAGATTGTTCTGGGCAGCATATATATTTTAGCAATAGTTACTCTTCCAATCCATGAACAAAGGATTTTTTTCCATTTCTTTGTGTCTTCCTCAATTTTTTTTTCATAAGTGTTCTGTAGTTTCTGTAGTTTTTAAAGAACATATATTCTTTCTCATTGCTGGTGTATAGAAATGCAAAAGATTTCTATGCATTGATTTTTGTATCCTGCCACAGTGATGAATTGATGTATGAGTTCTTGCAATTTTGTTGTAGAGTTATTGGGGTTTTCCACATAAAGTATCATGTCTTCAGTGAAGAGTGAGAGTCAGACTTCTTATTTGGCAATTTGAATACATTTTTCTTACTGCTGTCTGATTGCTGAGGCTAGGACTTCTAGTACTATGTTGAACAATAGTGGTGAAAGTGGGCATCCCTGTTGTGTTCCTGACCTTAGGGGAAACACTCTCAATTTTGTCCATTGAGAATAACAATTGCTGTGGCCTTTTCACATATGGCATTTATGATATTGAGGTATGTACTCTCTACCTTTACACTATGAAAAGTTTTAATCAAGAAAGATTTTGTCATGTATTTTGTCATGTTCTGTATTTTGTCAATACAGACAAAATTTTGTCTGTATTTTGTCAAATTCTTTTTTTATTCTACATCAATTCTGAGGATTGTATGATTTTTGTCCTTTCTTTTATTAATATGATGTAACACATTGACTGATTCTGAATGTTGAACCAATCTTGAAGCCAAGGAATAAATCCCACATAGTCGTGGTGAATCAACTTTTTAATCTACTGTTGGATCCTATTGGCTAGTATCCTGGTGGGAATTTTGGCATCCATTTTGATCATAGATATTGGTGTTTAATTCTCCTTTTTGAATGGACTTTGTCTGGTTTTGGGAATGAGGTAATTCTGGTCTCATAGAACAAGTTTGGAAGTTTTCCTTCTGTTTCTATTTTTGAAAAATCTTAGAAGATGAGGTATTAATTCTTCTTTAAATATTTGGTAGAATTCCCCTGGGAAGCCATCTGGCCCTGGAACTTGTTTGTTGGAAGATTTTTGATTACTGCTTCCATTTGCTTGCTAATTATGTGTCTGTTCAGGTTTTCTATTTCTTCCTGTTTCAGTTTTGGTAGTTTATAAGTTCCCAGGAATGCATTCATTCCCTCCAGATTCCCTAATTTGTCTCCATATAGTTGTTCATATTAGGTTATCTTTTTTGATGTTATTAAAATACTATTTATTTATAATGAAATTAGTTTATTTATGTCAAAAATTTCAATTTCTTTTTTCTTTTTTTATTATGTTCAGTTAGCCAGCACGTAGTACATCGTTAGTTTTTTTTCTTTTTTAAATTTTATTTTATTTATAATTTATTTTTTATTAACATATAATATATTATTTGCCTCAGGGCAAATACACAGATATTGTTATATTACATACACATTGTTAAATTACATACACAGATATGTAATCTGTGAATCGTCAGGCTTACACATTTCACAGCACTCACCATAGCACATACCCTCCCCAATGTCCATAACCCAGCCACTCTATCCCTACCGCCTGCCCCCTGCCTCCCAGCCACCCTTAGTTCATTTCGTGAGTTTAGGAGTCTCTTATGGTTTGTCTCCTTCCTTCCTGATCCCATCTTATTTCATTTCCCTCCCCCACCTTCCCACGACCCCCTTCCTGCCTCTCAAATTAGCTTTTGATGTAGTGTACAATGATTCATTGGTTGTGTTTAACACCTAGTTCTTAAAACTTTATTTCCCTAGTATTGGTCATGATTTCTCCTCTCTCATTCATAGTTTTATTAATTTGGATCCTTTCTCTTTTGTTTTGAATAAATCTGGCTAGAGATTTATCAATCTTATTAATTTTTTCAAAGGACAGCTTCTAGGTTCATTCATCTGTTTTACTGTTCTTATAGTTTCTATTTCATTGTTTTCTGCTCTCATCTTTATTATTTCTCTTATCCTGAGAGGCAGGCAGAGGGAGAGGGGGAAGCAGGCTCCCTGCTGAGCAGAAAGCCCTATGTAGGGCTCTATCTTAGAACCCAGCCTTGTTCCCTCCATGGGGTAAAGATTGCTTCCACGCTCCGCGCAGACCAAGCAGGGCGTGCCGGCAGGCGCCTCCACGGAGACGCCCTGTAGTCTGGGGAGAGCCCTGGTTCCCTTGCCGGTCGCCGGGGCCAGGCGCGA
>CM053607.1:127027075-127068671 GCA_028646535.1 Procyon lotor | reverse complement strand
ATCTCAATCTTTTGGTACTGGTTGAGTCCTGATTTGTGGCCCAGCATGTGGTCTATTCTGGATAAAGTTCCATGTGCACTTGAGAATAATGAGTATTTTGTTTTTTTAGGGTGCAATGTTCTGTATATACCTATGAGGTCCATCTGGTCCAATGTGTCATTCAAAGCTCTTGTTTCTTTATTGATTTTTTTGTTTAGATGATCTGTCTGTTACTGAGAGTGGAGTATTAAGATCCTCTGCTATGATTGTATTTCCATCAATGTGACTCTTTATTTTGATTAACAGTTGGTTTATGTAGTTGGCTGCTCCTATGTTGGGGGCATAAATATTTACAATTGTCAGATCATCTTGGAGGATAGGCCCTTTCAGAATGATGTAGTGTACTTCTGTATCTCTGATTAGCTGAAAATCTAATTTATCTGATAGGAGAATTGCTACCCCAGCTTTCTTTTGAGGCACAATGGCATGAAAGATGTTCTCCATCTTTTCACTTTCAATCTGGAAGTATCTTTTCATTCCAAATGTGTCTCTTGTAGACAGCATATGGATGGGCCCTGTTGTTTTATCCATTCTGCAACCCTGTGCCGTTTTATGGGAGCATGTAGGCCGTTCACGTTAAGAGTAATTATTGAAAAATAAGTGTTTATTGACATCATGATTCCTGTGTAGTCCTTGTTTCTATTGATTGTAAATTTCTGTTCTAAGTCACTCATGGGTTCTCTCTACTTCTATAGAACCCTCTTTAATATTTCCTGGAGTGCCGGTTTCTTGGTCACATACTCTTTTATTCCTTGCTGATCTTGGAAACTCTTTATCTCTCCATCCATTTTGAATGTCAGCCTTGCTGGATAAAGTATTCTTGGTTGCATGTTCTTCTTTTTAGTGCCCTGAATATGTCTTGCCAGCTCTTTCTGGCTTGCCAGGTTTCTGTGGACAGTTCTGACTTTATTCTGATGGGACTTTCTCCGTATGTAAGGGATCTCTTCCCCCTAGTTGCCCTCAAGATCTCTTGTCTAAAATTATAATTTGCAAATTTTACTATTATGTGTCTCACTGTATTTCTAGACTCGTTGATTTGGCAGGTGTCCTTTCTGCCTCTAAGACACGAACCCTTGTTGCATTCCCCAGATTGGGGACGTTTTCATTCAGAATTTGGTTAGCTATATCTTCTAGTCTTCTGTCTTTCTCTACCCCCTCTGGGATTCCAATAATCCTGATGTTGGAACGTTTCATGGTGTCATTTATTTCCCTAAGTCTCTTCTCATGATTCCTGAGCCGTTTGCTCCAGCTCTCCTCCTGTCTTTTTTTCTCTCCCATTTTATCCTCTAGATCACTAATTATATCTCCGTAACTCGGGCTGTTATACTATTTAGATTGGACTGGATCTCACTAATAGCACTTCTTACATCAGGTATACTGGTTCTCATTTCTGCCCTTAAGAGATTCTATGTTGTCATTAATGTTTTTCTCCATCCTAGCCAATGCCTGGATAATTAGCCTGAATTCCCTTTCTGACATACTGTTAATGTCCATTTCTAATAGTTCTGAGGGAGAGGGCGCAGTCTCTGGTCTCTTCCTCTGTTGGGTGCTCCTCCTTCTAGTCATTTTGATGAGAAATGGATGAGAGGATGTGTAGTTGGATATTTTGCCTGCGATCCAGGCAGGGTGTACTCTGGAAGGTTTAGGAGCAATTGGGAGGCACCACCAAAAATAAAGAATAAGGCTAAGAAAGATAGAGAGAAACAGAAATTGAGGGGATCCTAGCCAGAATGGGCCCCAACAATAAGATTTATGAAGTATGTAGACTTACACGAACAAACATATAGACTGACAAAAGTAGTTGACAAGAAATAAAAGAATCTATTCTGAATGAACCCCAGGAATGTGATTATATACAATACCAGAACAAAAGCAAATAGGTAAAAACACTGACAGAAGGATAGGATGGGAATGTGGTTATAACTCCTTGGTACGAGAAATGTTTTATCAGGTCTTCCTGTGTTTATCACTGTATTAAGCCTCTAGTTGTAATGTTAATTAGTTAAAAAGAAAATAATAAAAACAGAAAAAAATCAAACCAAGACATGTGATAACAAGTGAATTAAAAATATAGAGAATAGAAAAGAGAGAAAGAAATAAAAACTTGTACCTATGAAATATACAGGTTTGAGGGTTTATATGGCACTTAATATATTGATTTCCCCTGTTGTTGGGGATTTAAAGTCTTATGGGGACCCTGTGGTTATAGTCCTTTTGTTTTTTTGACTTGTCTTCTGGGGGAGGGGCCAGGCGTGTTGTTTTCCAGTCAATTTTGTTTGTGTTGAGTCATCCTGTCACTCAATCAAGGGGCTGAGCTCTGTGGAAAACAGTTTCTCAGTCTTTAGCTCTTTGAAGGCTTTTGGCCTCTTGTAGCTTTTTTTTCCTTTTCAGAGAGTCTAAGGAAGAAATCTGCTTGTCCGTACCCAGACCTCCCTATCATGGAGTCGCTTAGTCCCCTCCCCTCTGGGTGGTCCAGAAAGGACACTCCCCTCCACAAATCTCCCAGCGAAGCCTGTCCCAGGTGGTGCACACTCTGCAGTTCAGCGACTCCACAGGCTCGGGCGGGTGTGGCCAGATACTTGCCGGGATTAGTGCACAGGTGGCACAGTTCTTGCCTTCTGTGGTACACGGAGAAAAGCTGCCGGATCCGGGACACCAGCATTTTCTCAAAATGCTTTCAGGAGCATGCGCACCCCGCCCACAAAATGGTGCGGATAGTGGGACCCCACCCCCCACTAGTCTCTCTTTGAGGCGAGTGGTGTTCTTCCTGTGAGCATGGGCCTGGTCTGTGTCCACAACAACACCCTTCCACTAGCTGCTACTCTGAACCTTATCCTCTTTTTAAGTGTTTTTCCAGGCTCTTGCTGCTGCTACGAAGCCACCTGACGCTTTCCTTTGGGGTATTACTGTCCTTGCACTGCTTCTGGTGGCTCCCTCCCCCTTTTGTTTATCCTCCAATACCGTTTTGAGTGTTCCCGCTTTGCTTTACCTCTCCCCTGCTATCTTCTGCTTTGCTTTACCTCTCCCCTGCTGTCTTTTGCTCCCATAGAGATCCAGAATTGAAAAATCTTGCTCCTCTGGTTAATTTCATGGATGTTCTGCATGGTCTGGCATATATCCAGTTCACTTTTGGGGACAGGTTGCAACAGGGTCTTCTACCTCTCCGCCATCTTGCCCCCCTCTCTGAGTTCTCTTTTACTTTCACTCTTGAATCCAGGGTTTTTTTTTAGAAAACGGTTCTGAGAACATATCCCTCTCTTTAAAAGCGTTATAGGACTTATGCAAAGGTATAGGAGGATCGAAGTTCTGATCTTGTGGTATGGTGACTTTCCTGGCACTGTAAGGTGAGGACATAGGTTTTCATCACTTTCTCAGGGTTTGTTTCAAGTTTGTCCCTGAAAGTCTGGTTTTGTTGGTTGACCAGGATCCACTCTAATGAGAATTCTGATTTCTCAGGGAAAGGATATCTTTACTCTTCTCAGTCAGCAAATTGTCTTTTGCTCTTGCAGTCTAAGTCATATGGTTCTTCTTCAATGTCTCCTATCCATGGGCATTGGAGAAGGACCAATATGAACAAACTTCACAATGCAACATGTGATTAAGGCCAAAGCATACGAGCGTCACAGCTTGGCGCTTCTTGTGTTTTGGTGACTTTCCCTTCACATATAAGTGTGGACCAGAGAATCACTTTCCTCTTCAGGATTCGTGTCCATTCTGTCCCTCTATGTCAGGTTGACAGTGTTGTTTGACTAATACCTGCTCAGGTAGGCATTCTGATTTCCCAGAGAGAGAATCTTTTCCGAGGTGTCATTCAGCACAATGTATTCAGTTCCACGCTGGTTTTCTAGTAATGTTCGGTCCTCTCAAATACCTTGTATATGGATCCCAGCCTCTAGGGACACACTTCTCAAACTGAATTTTTCTGAAGTCACATCATTGTACTCTTTTACAGGAATAATAGTCTGATACTGCTCGTATATTGCCAACCCTGGGATTTTGGAGCTAGTCCTCTAAGAACAGATCACATCCGAATGTAACCTTATTTTATATTTTAGCTATAGGAGCACCACAACTCTGATATTTTTGTGAGGAGTGCATGACCTGTTCCTCAGTTGAAGACTTTTGCTAAGATCGGGGGTCCTCAGAGTTTTTGTGCAGTGATTCGCAAATTTCATATAGAATATTTTTATTTACCACAATTCACTTGTGTCTTAGGGCGTCCTCTGGGAGCATGCGGGTTTCTCTTACTCTGAAGATTTTCTTAAACATAGAATGCCATGGTTCCTTAAGAGTTACAAACAGAGTCATGTGTTGGGGGGGTCCCTGTGTCCCATAACAAAGGGCTTGGGGACAGCATCTGGGGACGGTACCAAAAAACCGGATGGATAGCTGGATATATACCAGCCGTGTGAGTGTTTGGGAGTAGGACAATGGCAATCTATCGGCCAGCCCCGAGGCATGTTCCCAGGGAAATGAGTTGAGGCGGGGTTTAAGTAAAGCCTTGGGAATGGGGTTTAGGACAAGGAGGTCCACTGAAGCTTGGGGTGGTCTCTGGGAGGCATGCATGTTTTTACTGCTCTGAGGGATTTGCAGTGTTCCAAAAGCTAGATTTCTTTCTGGGTTTCATACAGGCTACTTTGATAAGGCTTGGAAGGGGTTCCGAGTATGGAGGAGTTCTAGGTCACGACTCTGGACACAGAGGCTGGAAAGCCCAAACTACGGTGAGGTATTATATATAAGACCAACAAAGGCCCGATCCACCAGCACAGAGTCTAGCTGCCCAGGGCTTAATTTCATTGCAGAGGCAAGCTGAGAACAAACATCTGGATTTTGATTGAAATGGCCTCAATAGCTACGTGTGTCTTTTGGAAGCATGTGTGTTTCTCTTGTTCTGAGGGTTATGAGAAGTTCTTCATGGCGTGCTTTCTTTCTGGGTTACACACGGAAGCTTGTGGAGGAGCTCAAGTGTCCCCAGGTGGCAGGAGTTGTAGGCCACCTCTCCATGGTTGGAGGGCCGAAAGACAAATATAGTTTTAGGTTAGGGCCTTGGGCCAAGCAGGACCTAATTGCTGGCAGTGAGGATAGCTCCCGGCCTGGCTAATTTGAGTTTGGGAGCCAGTATGAGTAACAGCCTAAGTGTTTCATTCTAAACGGCTGTGGAAGACAGGGGTGGCTTCCAGAAAAGTGTGGTTTTTTCTTGCTCAGATGTTTGTGTGTATTATAAAAAGGCTTGGTATCCTGGGAGCTTGGCGTAGAATTCTTCTAGGGCTCAAGAGTCCACAGCACAGAAGGCAAAGGGTCCAGGATCAGGAAACGGGCCTCTAAAGCACAACCTAAGGATAGATTTTGGGACAAAGACAATGGCAAGCCAGATTCACCAATACAAAGGCGAACTCCTTGGGAGTTTGTGTTGAGTGCCGAAGAGAGGCAGAGCGTGATCCTATCGGTTTGGGTCTAAGGGGGCCACCGATAGCAAGACCACATTCTGGGAGTCATGGCTGTTTCTACTCTTCTGTGGCTTGTGCACCTTTCCATACACTGCACTTTCCTTCTGTGTGGTGGTCTAAGTCTTGTGTTGGGGCTCTGGTGTTTTTACAATGGAGAACTAAGGGGCCAGGTTTGTTCTGACTGGCTGCAGAAAAAAGCGGTGGTTTCTGGGGTCGAGGGCTTTCTCTTGCTCTGAGGCTTTTGTGTAGTATGAAATGGCTGGGTATTTTTTGGGGGGGCGGCAAAAAAACTGGTAAGGCTCAGTTGGTTCCCAGTTCAGAGTACCTTGGGGCCATGTGTCTGTGAATACAGTCTGGTCATCTGAACCTAGCTTTAAGTTTAAGGCCTAAGCCTAGTAGGCTGGATTTGCCAGCACTGAGGCGAGCTCCTTGTGTGATGAGTTTAGTTCAGTGACCTCACTGACCACCTCCTAGTCAGCAGTGTATTTCTCTTGCTGGCTGAATTGTCTGTACTTTTCTTTGGTTCCACTCTTTGGGAGAGTGGTAACAAACTAATAAGAACCAACAGCTCACATTGCCATCTAGTTTTAGGGTTGGTTAGTCGAGGATTGCAGTTCCATTTTCTTGTGCTGTGGAGGATTTCCCAGTATTGGTGAGGACAAAAGTCAAGGTCCTCCTCTGGGTTTTTGCCGAAAGTGGGAGTCCCTGAACGTCACGTTGAAAGTGTGGGTTGAACAGGTTCTCTCACGAATGCATTACCATTTACCAGAGACAGACTCCTTTCTAAACTCCCTTTGTGCACATTGTCCTTCTCATTACAGACTGAGTCACCTGGTACTGCTTGGACTTCTCCAATCCCTGGAGTTTTGGAACCAAGCCTCTGGGAACAAACCCTTAAGAATGAAAACTAATGCTGGGGTTAGCATACAATACTTTTGTGGTGGGTGAATTTCCAAACATCTCATGTGGGGGACGTACTTTTGGGTCACTGTCCTACTCATGTTTTTTTTGTCCGTCGGCTCCCCGGTGGTCAGTTTGAATGTGTTGGTTGACAAGGCTCTGCACAGATGGCCATTTGACTTTTGAGTGACAGATATATTTCTGAGGTCCCAATCAGCAAACTGTTTCTCTTGCAAGCTGAGCTGTATGATACTGCATGGACGTATACAACCCTTGCAGATTTCGAGCCAGGCTTCTGGAAACAGACAACTCCAAATGCATCCTTGGGTTAAGATTAGAGCTTAGGAACGTCACAGTTTGCATCTTCTAAGGATGCGTTGAGTTTCCAGTTAGCATAAGATGATGACCTATTTTAAGGTTATTTTTGTCTTCAAATTTTTGTCCATTCAGTCCCTGAATGTCTGGGTGACACGTTCCAATGTCGGGCTGAATGTGTGGGTTGACTAAACTTGCTAAGGTAACCACTCTGATTTCTCAGGGATGAAATCTTTGAAGTTCCTTTCAGCAGAGTGTATCAGTGGTAGACATCTGTTTGTGTCAGACCTCCTTAATCCTTAGGACATTAAATCCAGATCGTCACAATGATCCTAAAGCAGAAGTTAAGGTACCTGTCCTCCTCAGCTTTGACTCCAGTGTGTCCCCAAAGTTCAGGACGAATGCGTTGGTTGAGAAAGATCCACTGAGGTGAGCTTTCTGTTGTCTCAAAGACGGAATATTTCCACAGGTCCCATTCAGCACACTTTCTCTGTTGACAGTTGAGTCAACTGGAACACTTCCACGTCTCCAATCCCATGAGCTTTGGAGCTATGCCTTCGGAAATTGTCCCATCAGAAGGAAACTCAATATTTGGTTTAGGGTCTAGAATCACACGGTTTCATTTTTAATTTTTTTGTTGTGGTTATTTGCTTATCATCCAAAGTTGAATACTTAAGGTCGATATTCCACATGGAGTATGGGTCCAGTGCCTCCCCAAATGTCAGAATATGTTGGCTGACTAGGAGAAACTCAGGTGTACACTTGAATTTCTCAGAGACAGAGTATTTCTGAGTCCCTTTTCTGGACAGAGTCATTTTTTTTTTGGCAGGATGATTCATTTTGTACTTCTTCGATGTCTCCAATCCCTGAAACTTTCAATATAGGCCTCTGGAACCACGGCCCTCAAAAAGTATTGTAGGGCTAGATGCGTAAGATCATTGCAATTATGATATTCATGTACGGCGGTGAATTTTCTGGTAACAAATGTGAGGACTTATGTTAAGGTCTCTGTCCTCCACATCGTTTGTGTTCAATGGGTCGCTGATTGTCAGGTTGAATGGGTTGTTTGACCATTATCTGCAAAGGCAGGAATTCCTATTTCTAATGTACAGAATATTTTTGTTAGTCAAATGCAACATATTCTACTCTGTTAATGGCTGAGTAAGCTGGTACTGCACTGACGTCTCCAATCCCTGGGGCTTTGGCGCTAGGCCACTGGGAACAGAAAATTCAGAATGAAGTCTAATCAAACTTTATGGTAAAGGAGCACAACGATTCTGCTATTTTTTTGGTGAGGTGCAGTTACCCCTCTTAAGTTGAAGACTCAGTGTTCTCTTCAGGGTTTGTGTCCACTGGGTCCCGAAGCTGGTTTGAAGGTAACTTTTGACTGAGATCCACTCAGGTGGGCATTACAATTTCTCAGGGACAGAAACATTTCTATGTTTGCATTCAAAGCAACTTATTTTTCTGTTTAATGTTGAGTCATCTTATAGTTCTCGGACCTCTCTAGTCCCAGAGCTTTGTTGCCAGATCTTTGGAAACGTGGGGTTTAAAATCAAATTTTGGTTAGGATAAGGATGTTGGTGCATCAGAGCTCAGGCACCATAACGTGAAAACATTCATTAATTTTAGTTCTTGTCTCAGGTTTTTGTCCACTATGTCGCCAAAGGTCAGGATGAATGTGTTGGTTAAGGAAAAACTGCTCAGTTGTGCTTCCTTTTGTTTCAAGGAATGAATGCTTTCACAGATACGGTTCAGCACTCTGTCTCTGTTGAAGGATGAGTCATCTGGAAGTTCTTTGATGATTCCAAGGCCTGGTGCTTTGGTGCCTGGCCCCTTGGCCTCTGAAAGAAACAGTGTTAGGTTTAGGGTAGAAGTTTAAGATATAAGTATTTCATATCGTTTAGTGTGGTAGTTCATTTTACTTTGCCCAAAGTTGAATGATTAAGTAAAATCCCTTCTACTTGGGATTTGTTGGTTGACTACCACCCTAAAATTTGCACTCAGCTTTCTCAGAGATGGAACCCTTTCCGATTTCCCATTCAACACTGAGTCTTACTCTGTTGCAGCTTGAATAGTCTTGTACTTCTTTGTCTTTCCTATCCCTATGGCTTTGGATCCAGTCTTCTGGTAATGCGACAGTCAAAATGTAGTGTAAGTCTTGGTCTAGGGCATAAGAGCATTGCAGTTGCGATCTTGTGCTCTGATGAATTTCCTGACAATGTAAAGGAAAAAACTTAGGTTGGGGAGGTTTACTCTCCTCAGGATTTGTGTCGTGTGTCCCTGAATTTTGGGATGAATTTTTGGATTGACCAAATCCTCTCAGGTGGTAATTTTTTTCTTAGGTACAGAAATATTTCCTTCATGTAATTCAGCATACTAACCTTCTCTGTTCCAGGTTGATTTGTCTGATAAACTCAAACATATCAAATCTCTGGGGCTTTGTTGCCAGAACACTTGGAATGGACCCCTAAAATGCAAAATACTGTTTGTTTAAGGATGTAGGAGGAGTGGGTAAGAAGGCAGAAAAGTAGAGGATTCTTTTGCAGTCTATCCCCAAAAGTGATCTGGATAGCAACCAGAACACCCTGAACATCTATAAATCAGCCTGAAGAGCAATATTTTTCACTTCTGACTCTTTAAGGGAGCAGAAGAAAACAGTGGAGAAGTAAACCAAAGTGGGAACAATTGAACAGATATTGGAAGATAAAAGGAGGCAGAGCCACAATAAGAGGTGCGAGGACTGTACTAACCCAGAAGAGAGGGCCTGGTGAGGGAGGAGCAATCTTAGAGTCCAGTTAAAAACACTTAAGCAGAGAAAAAGTTTCTGAGGAGCAACTAGTAGAAGCGGTTGTCATGGGCACAGGCCTAAGCCCACGCCCCCAGAAAGGACACAACTCACCTCAAAGAGAGACTTGGGGGTGTGGTGTCCAGTCTCTGGCTCTGTAACCTGCAGATTTATGCTCTTTACCCCATTTTGATGATGAGGTTTGTTAGCTCCTGCAAGCGCCTTAGAGAGACTGGCGTTGTCCAGGAACATGCAGCTGTTTTCTATGTACAGTGCTCTCTGACCTGTGCTCAACCAAACACAAAATATTTGCACCCTGCGCAGGGTCTGGGTGCTCAAAGCCAGCCCCAGAAAGTAGGGGGCTGTCCTAATCTCAGGCAGGAATTTGACCACCTCCTGCTGGAGCCAGGAGCCTGGAGAACAGGGGACCTTTCGTGGAGTTGCTGAACTGCTGAGTGCGTGACACCTGTGAGAGGCTGCCTTGTAATCAGAATTTTGTGGAGAGAAAATGTGTATTCTGGACAATCAGTGCAGAGCAGACGGGGGTCTCTGTGACACAGAGGTTTACCTACGTACAAGCATATTGTTGCATGTCATCTTGGTACAGGTGAAAAACTACAAAAGGCCAAAAACATTCAGAGAGGAAAAGACTGAGAAACCTGTTTCCACAGAGTGCAGCCACTTGATTTGGGGCAGGGAGCCTCACCCCAAGCAAGATTGACTGGAAAACAACATGGTAAGCCCCTCCTCCAGATGACTAGTCAAAAAAAGGCTATAACAACAGGTGGCACATATTATTTTTTATCCCCAACATCAGGGGAAATCAATATATTAAGCTCTTGATAAATACTCTCAAACTTTATAGATACCCGTTTTTCTTTCTTATTATTTTAATTTTTATTCACTCGATTTCATATTTCTTGGTCTTTTTTGTCTTTCTTTGTTTTTTTGGTCTAACCTATGTAGCATTACAACTAGGGGCTTAATACAATGATAAATCCAGAAAGACCTGAAATAAACTTCCTGGCATATGAGGCGTAATAACCACCCCCCATCTTATCCTTCTGTAAGTGTTTTTATGTATTTGCTTTTGTTCTGATACTATATAAATCTTTTTCTTAAGATTAATTCTGTCTCTTTTTTTTTCATTTATTGTTTTTGTTCCATTTGTTTTTGTTGGTCCAAATATCTTACAAATCTTATTTTTGGTTCTTATTCTGGTTGGGAGTTTTTCTTTTTTTGGTGATCCTATTTCCTCCTAGACCTTCCACAGTGTACCCTGCCTGGATTGTTAGTGTAATATCCAGATACATAACCTCTCATCCGCCTCTCATCAAAATGACTAGGGGGAGGAACACCAAACGGGAAAAAAACCCAATTGATTGGGCCTTCCACCTCAGAACTATTAGACATGTACATAAACAGTATGTCAAAAAAGGAATTCAGGGTGAAAATTCTCCAAGCAATAGCTTGGATGGAGAAAAACCTTAATGACAACATAGAATCTCTAAGGGTAGAAATGAAGACCAGTGTGGCTGATATAAGAAGGGTTATTAGTGAGATCAATTCCAAAAAGTCTAAAATAAAGTCATGGGGACAGTGTATAGAATTAGTGATCTAGAGGATAAAATGGTAGATGAGAAAAGTCAGGGGAAGAGCTTCAGCAAACTGCCCAGGAATCACCATGAGACATAGGGAAATAAAGGATGCCATGAAACATTCCAACGTCAGAATTATTAGACTCCCAGAGGTGGTAGAGAAAGAAGACAAGTAGATAGAGCTTACCAATTCTGAATGCTCACGTTAGCAAATGCTGGTCAGCAAACACGTTCCACCTGAATTCAGGGACACACTGGACACAAACCCTGATGAACACAGTAACCATAAAGTACATCTTCAACTTTGGGTGAAGGGAATTCAGCACATGAAAAGACTGAATTAAATAAATAAATAAATAAATAAATAAATAAATAAATAAATAAATAAAAGAAAAGACTGAATCTATGATGATCTTATTTCCTAGTCCTACAAGTCTTTGTGTTCCCAGAAGTTTTTCTTCAAAACTCCAGGGATTGGAGATGACTCAGGGACAGCACAAGACTTACTCTGAAACAGAGAAGAACACTGCGTTGAATAACACCTCGGAAATTATCATGTCCCTGATAAATTAGAATGCCTACCAGAGAGGATCTTAGTCCACTAAAACATTCAACTTGAGCTTCAGGGACTGATAGGGCACAAACCCTGGAGAGGATAGTGAGGTTAACCTACGTTCTGATATTATGGTGCTAGGGACTTCACCTCTGCACAAGAAGATCATAACTGAGATGCTCTTATGCCCTTATCTTATTCTTAAATTGCATTTTTTGGAATGTCTCTTTACAGGACCTGCAAGACCCCAGGAATTGCCGGTGTCAAAGAAGAGCGAAATTACTCTTCCAGCAACAGGGAAGAACAAAATGTTGATTGGATCCTGTGAAAGAATTTTGACTGAGAGTAATAGGAATGTCCCCTGAGCAGATCCTGATCAACCAACACAATATACACTGTTTTAGAGATGAACTGGACACAAGATTAGAGGAAAACAGTGACAGTAAAGTATGTCCTCATATTATGGGGCTGAAAAGGCACCTCAGCACAAGAGGGTTATAAATGTGATGTCCCTAATCCAAAATCCTAAACCTAGGTTTCGTTCCTAGTTTTCTGTTCCCAGATGTCTGCTTCCACAGCCTCGGGGATATAAGTCAGAATGGTACCAGACAAATCAGCCTGAAAAAGAGGACACTAAGCTGAATGGGACCTCAGAATTATTTCTGTACCTGAGAAGTCAGAATGCTCACTGAGAGGATCCTAGTCAACAATCACACTCAACCTCAATTTCGGGGAACAACCGGACACTAATCCTGTAGATGATTTTGAATATGTTGGTTGACTGAAACACTCAAGTGAGCACTCAGAATTCTCACAGACAACAAATTTTCCAAGTTCCCATGCAGCAGTGTCATTCTCTGTTGCAGGCAGAGTAGTCTTGTACTTCTTCAACGTGTGCAATTGCTGAGGCCTTAAATCAAAGCCTTGGAAACACATCCCCTCAAAAGATACTGTAGGGTTAGATCTAAGATTTAGTCATATCGCCCTTTCGATATTCTTGTGCTGCTGTGAATTTCCCAGCACTCTGAAGGGAAGGAGTATGTTAGGTTCACTCTTTTCAAGATTTACACCAGTGTAAGATTTACACCTGAATTTTGGGATGAATTTGTGTGTTGACTATGATCTGCTCAGTTGGGCATGTTGATTTCTCAATTGCAGATATAGTTCCTATATCCTATTCAGCCTACTTTCCTTCTCTGTTCGAGTCCGAGTTGTCTGGTAGGCCCAGACGTCTCCAGTACCTAGGGCTTTGTGGCCAGACCACTGGGAACTACTAGGACACAGGACACTAGAACTACTAGGACGTAGGAGCATCTGAGTTTGAAATTCTTGCAGTGTCATTAATTCCAAGACACTATAGAATGATGACATAATTTTTGGTCACTGTCCTCAGATTTGGGTTCAGTGTGTCCAGGAAGGACAGAATGTATGTGTTGGTTGACGAAGATCCTCTCAGGTGGACTTTCTGTTGTCTCAAGGACAGAAAACTTTCACATGTCCCACTCATTACGTTTTTTTCTCTGTTGAAGGTTGAGTAAGCTGCAACTTCTTCGACCTCTCCAGGCGATGGAGCTTTGGAGCCAGACTTTTGGAACACCCCTCAATAGTTATTGTAGGGCTATATCTAAGACATGGAAACATCGCAGTTAGGATCTTCCTCTGCTATTGTGAATTTCCTGCTGCTAATGGGAGGACATATGTTAGGGTGACCATCCTCCTATATCGTTTGTGTTCAATGGGTCCGTGAATGGCAGGTTTAAATGTGTTGATTGCCCATTTTCTGCAAAGCTGGACATTCCCATTAATCAGAGACAGAATCTTTTCTAAAGTCCTATTCAGCACATTGTCTTCTGTCACAGCCAGAGTTGTCTGGCACTGCACAGATGTCTCTAATCCCTGGAGCTTTAGAAAAAAACCTCTGAGAACAGACCTTTCAGAATGAAATCTAATGATAAGTGAAGAGTAAGGGAACATAGCAATTCTGATATTTTATCGTGAGGTGGATTTACATGGTCTTAAAGGTTAATGTCTTCCTCAGGGTTTGTGTCCAGTTAGTCCCCAAGTTGAGTATTAAGGTATCGTTTAACTAATCCGCTCAGGTGGGCAATTGGTTTCTCAGGGTCAGAAATATTTTGATGGTCTCATTCATTGCAATGTCTTTTTCTGTTTCAGGCTGAGTCGTCTTGATGTTCTCAGATGTCTTTAGTCCCTGAGATTTTGGAACCAGGCCCCTAAGATAAAAACCCCTCAAAACGAACACTAGGATTAAGACGTAGGAAATCACAGTTACGTTCTTCTTGGGGTGTGGTTAATTCCCAGGTGCTATGAGGTGGGAACATTCATGATCTGTTGTCTCCAAGAAGGATTATATTCACAAGTCCAATTTAGCACACTGGCTCTCTGGTGAAGACTGAGTCATGTGGTACTTCTACTTCTCCAGTCCCTGGAACATTCGAGCCACGTTTCTAAGTACTGACACCTCTGAACGAATCTGAATGTTAAGTTAAGGTTCTAAGAGTGCAGGGTTGCTTATCCTCCTGTGGACTAGCTTAATTCCAGTCACGGAAATTTGAAGAATTATGGAAGGTGTTTGTGGAGTTTTTTTCTTGTGGGTCCCTGAATATCCTTCTGAAATATATTGGTTGAATAGGAAATACTCTGGTGGGCACTCAGATTTCTCAGAGACAAAAATCCTTTCCGAGTTCCCATGCAACACAGTGTTTCTCTGTTGCAGGCTGAATCATCTGAGACCCCTATGTCTCCAATCCTTGAGTCTATCACCTAGGCCTCTGGAAACACACGTCTCAAAAGGTATTGTAGGGCTAGATCTAGTGCATAGGAGCAACCCAGGTACCATCTTCTTGTGCTGTGGTGAAAGGCATTGTAAGGTAAGGAAATGTGTCAGGGTCACTGTCCTCCACAGGGTTGGTGTCCAATGGGTCCCTGAATGACACGTTTAATGTATTGGCTGAGCAGAATCTGCAACAGTAGGTATTCCCATTTCTCAGAGACAGAATGTTTTCTGAGGTACCATTCAACATATTGGACTCTGTTATAGGCTGAGTAGTCTGGCACTGCTCGGAGCCAGGCCTCTAGGAACAGACCCTTCAGAATGAAATCTAATGGAAAATTTAGGGTATAGGAGAACAGCCATTCCGATATTTTTGTGGTCATGTTTATTTACTGGGTCTTAAGTAGGAGCCTTATGCTAAGGTGCTGTCATCCTCAGGATTTGTGTGCAGTGGGTTCTGAAGGAGTTTCAAGTTGTCGTTTGACTAAGATCCACTCAGTTGAGCATTTTTTTTTCTCAGGGACAGAAATAGTTCAGTGGTCTCATTCAATGCAAAGTCCTTTTCTATTTCAAGCTGATTCATGTTGTTCCTGGACGTCTCTAATCCCTGGGGATCGGAGCTAGCCCATTGGGAAAAGACCCCTCACACTGCACACTAGGGTTAAGGTTAGGACGTAGGAGAATTGCAGGCCCAGTCTTTTTGTGGTGTGTTTAATTCCCAGGCACTGTAAGTGTATTACATTCATTAGGGTCACTTCTATTCTCAGGTTTGTGTTCCGCAAGTCCAAGAAGGTCAGGTTCTCTCTGTTGGTTGACAAAGAACAGCTCATATGAGCTTTCTGATTTCTCAAAGACTTAATACCTTCACAGGTCCTATTCAGCACACTGTCTTTCTCTGTTGAAGGGTGAGAAGTCTTGTTCTTCAACAATCTCCAATTCCTGGAGCTTTAGAGTCAAATCTCTGAGCATAAACATCTGAGTATGGATTTTAATGCTACAGTTAGGGTTTTGAAACACACAGTTCCTTATAATTTGTAGAGTGGTTTATTTCCAGTCGCCCAAAGTTGAATACTTAAAGTCCGTGTGCTACTCAGAGTTTCTATTGAGTGGGTCACCGAAAGTCTGTTTGAATATATTGGTTGACTACAAGACACTCACATGAGCACTCGGATTTCTCTTACAGTATCCTTTCCAAGTTCCCATGTTGTACAGGGTGGGTCTGTGTTGTAAGCTGAATCCAAACCCTGAAGCTTTGGATCCAGCCCTCCTGGAACACCCATCAAAAATTACTGTAAGGATAATTTTACAGGGTAAGAGCTTCAGAGTTCTGACCTTCTTCTGCTGTGGTGAATTTCCCGGCTTTGTAAGTGGAGGACTTTCCTTAAGGTCACTGTCTTTCTAGTGATTTTTGTCCAGTAGGTCCCCGAATTTCAGAATGAATTTGTACATTTATTAGGATGCCTTCAGGTGGATATTTCGGTTTCTTGGGGACAGAAAAAAAATACTTAGATCCAATTCAGCATATTTTCCTTCTATGTTCAAGCCCGAGTCTTCTGGTATGCTCAGATGTTCTAGTTCCTGGGGCTTTGTTGCCAGTCCACTGGGAATGGGGACCTCAAATTGCAACATTTTGGCAGGGGTAAGGAGGTCAGAGCATCTGAGTTCTGATCTTGTAGTGTGATTCAGTCCCAGCCACATTAGTTAGGGTCACTGCCTTTCTCAGGTTTATGTCTTCATCCCCGTCAGGATGAAGGTGTTTGTTGTAGCAGTTTTGCTCAGGTTTGCTTTCTCCTCTATCAAAGACTGGATATTTTCATAGATCCTATTCAGCACTGTGTCATTCTCTGTTGCAGGCTGTGTCATCTTTTACTTCTTCAACATCTCTAAACCATGATCTCTAGAGCCAGACTGCTGGGAAAAGCCCAGTCAGAAAGAAACTTAATGTTGGGGTTAGTGTATTGGAGCACATTGTTTCTGGTATTTTTGGTGTTTGGTGACTTTCTGGGCATATTAAGTTGATGATGTTTGTAACATACACTCTCCTCTTCAGGGTTTTTGTCCATTGGTCACATAAATTCATACTGAGTGTGAAGGTTGACTAAGATATGCTCAGGTGTGTAGATTCCTTTCTCAAGGACAGAAGTATTTTGGAGATCTAATTCAGCCTACTGCTCATGGTGGAATCATGGGGTAATTCTGAGATGCCTCTAATCCCTAAGGCTTTATAGTCAGACAGCTCAAAACGCAGTTTAATCCCTATTCCGGTCTTCTTGTCTTGTGGTGAATTTCCCAACATCATAGTTGCAATCACTGTCCTGCTCAGGATTTGTGTCCAATGGGTCCCTGAAGTTCAGTTTCAATGTATTTGTTGACTAAGGACAAATCAGGTGAGCATTCTGATTTTCTGAGGACAGAAATAGTTCCAAATCCCATTCATCTCACTTTTTCTCTTTAGGCTGTCATCTGGTACTTCTTGGACATCTCCTTATCTCTGTGGCTTTGGAACCAGCCTTCGTGAACTGACAACTAAAAAGAAACCTAAGTGTAGGATTTGGGTTCAGGTGTATCTCATTTATGACAATCTTGTGCTGGGGTAAATTTTTGGCACCATAATTTGATGACGTAGTTTAGGTAACTGTCCTCCTCAGTGCTTGCTTCCAGTAACATTCTGTCCTAAGATTGTGTTGAACGTGTTCATTGACCAGGATCTGCTCAGTGGGGCATAGCAATTTCTCAGGTACAGCATCTTTTCACATTTCCCATTCAACACAGTGTCCTTTGTTGAAGGCTGAGTAGTCTGGTACAGCTTGCACGTCTCCAATCCCTGGGTCTTCTGGGAACAGACAATGGCGATTGAAATCTAAATTTAGGATTTTTGGATTAAGGGCATAACTTTTATAATCTTCTTGTGCTGGGGTGAATTTTCGGCACAAAAATTTGAGAGCATACTTCAGGGTCACTCTCTTCCACATGGCTTGTTTCCAGTGATTCCTAACACCATGTAGAATGTATTGGTTGACGAGGATCTGCTCAGAGGGATATTCTTATCTCACGGTCAGAATTCTTTCACAGAATCCATTCCACTTTGTGTCCTTCCCTGTTGCAGGCAGATTAGTCTTGTCTTTCATATGTTCAATTCATTGTGCCTTAGAGCCAGGCCCATGTGAAAAGACCGCCCCACACATTGCAATTTAGGAATAGGGTTAAGTGATAGGAGCATCACAGTTAAAAATCTTGTGTGGTGGTGACTCCACCCACAGACACATAGGAAACTGTGCCATGACCATCGGCACCAAACACTCAGGAAGGAGAAACCAACATGCACCCAGGAGCCAACCCAGCCTTTGGAGGCCAACCTTGGCTTTGGTCAAGAGGCTGACCCTCAGCCTGGCCCCTGCCCTCAACTCAAGGCCACATGGCAAATGCTGCGGCACTGTCAAATCAGGCCGGCTGAGGCCCTGGACCCTAATCCTAAGATTAGGTTGCTGTGTCTGGTTTTCCTCCAAGGAGGATTGGCTCCCAAACCCTGCATCCTGGGGACCCCTGAGTCCCACAACAAGACTGCGCCCATGGACCTCCCAGGAAACTGGGCTGTGACAGTCGGCACCAAACCTCAGGGAAGGAAAAACTCTCATACTCCCAGGAAGCCACCACAGCCTTCGGAGGCCAAACTGGGCACTGATCCAGAGGCTGACCTTTAGCCTGGACCCGTCATCAACTCAAAACTCCATGAAATACTCCATGGCACAGCCAGATTGGGTCTGCCCGCAGCCCTGGGCCCTAACCTCAACCCTGAGTTTGCATGTCTGGCTTCCATCTGAGTAAACCTGGTGCCCAACTCTGCAGCCTAGGGACTCCTGATCCTTGCAACAGGACTCAGCCCATGGACCCCTGGGATAGCCAGCCAATGTAGTTGTTGCCAAACGCTCAGGGAAGGAGAAACACGCATGCCCCCAGGAGGCCTGCCCAGCCTCAGGAGGACCACTTGGTCCTCAGTCCAGAGGCTGAGGCCCAGTCTGGCCCCTGACCTCAACTCAACACATCGTGGTGTATTGAGACGTGGCACTACCAGATTGGGCCTACCGTGACCCTCGGCCCTAACCTTATCTCTAGGTTGCGTGTCCGGGCTCAGTCCAAAGAAACCTGGCACCCAAACCCTGCAGCCTAGGAACTCCTGAACCCCGCTACAAGACTCGGCCCATGGGCTCCCAGGATAGTGGGCCAAAACAGTGCCAAATCCTCAGGGAAAGAGAAAACCTCATGCCCCCAGGAGACGTCCACAACCTTAGGAGGCCCACCTGGTCCTCAATCCAGAGGCTGACCTTCAGCTGTACCCTGCCCTCAGCTCAACACCACGTGGCATATGCCCTGGCATAGACAGATTGGGCCTGCCGCAGCCCTGGGCCCTAACCCTAAGCCTAGGTTAGTGTGTCTGGCTTCCCTCTGAGGAAGCCTGGTGCCCAAACCCTGCATTCTGGGGACACCCTGAACCCCACAACAAGACTCCGCCCATGGAGCCCCATGAAACTGGGCCATAATGGTTGGTGGCAAACCCTCCAGGAAGGAGAAAACTGCTTGTCCCCAGGAAGCCATCCCAGCCTGGGCCTCGATCCAGAGGCTGACTCTTAGCCTGTCCCCCCCCTCAACTCAACCCCCTGTGGCGTACACTATGGCAATTCCAGATCAGGCCTGCCATGGCCCTGGGACCTAACCCTAACCCTAGGTTAGTGAGTCCGGCTTCCGTCTGAGGAGGCCTGGTGCACAAACCCTGAAACCTAGGGACTCCTGAGCCCCGCAACAGGACTCGGCCCATGGACTCCCAGGTTAGCGGGCTGAAACAGTTGTTGCCAAACCCTCAGGGAAGGAGAAATTCACATGCCCCCAAGAGGTCTCCCCAGCCTTCTGAGGCACACCTGGTCCTCGATCCAGAGACTGATCCTCAGCCTGTCCCTGCTGTCAACTCAACACCAAGTGGCGTACACCATGGCACTACAAGATCTGGCCTGCCGCAGCCCTGGTCCCTAATCCTAACCCTAGGTTGTTGTTTCCGACTTCTGTCAGAGGAGGCCTGGTGCCCAAACCCTGTATCCTGGGAAACCCTGAGCCCCACAACAAGACTTTGCCCATGGACCCCCAGAAAACCATACTGTGATAGTTGGTGCCAAACCCTCAGGGAGGGGGAAATCCCCATGCATCCTGGAGGACACCCCAGACTTCAAAGCCCCACCTGGGTTTCGATCCAGTGGCTGACCTTCAGCCTGACCCTGCCCTCAACTCAACACGCCATGGCGTATGACGTGGCACAGCCAATGGGGCCTGCCATGGCCCTGGACCCTAACCCTAAACCTAGGTTGATGTGTCCGCCTCCCATCCGAGGAGGCCAGATCTGGCCTGCTGCAGCCCAGGGCCCTAATCCTAACCCTAGGCTGGTGTGTCTGGCTTCCTTCTGAGGAGGCCTGGCACCCAATTTCTGCATCCTGGGGACCCCTGAGCCCTGCAATAGGACTCCATACATGGACCCCCAGGAAACCGTGGCATGACAGTTGGTGCCGTACCATCAGGGATGGAGAAACTCGCATGACCCCAAAAGGCCACCCCAGCCTTCGGAGCCCCACCTGGGCTTCAATCCAGAGGCAGACTCTCAGCTTGGTCCCTACCCTCAATTCAATGCCCCATGGCATACATGTCAGCATGGCCAGATTGGACCTAACCTTAGGTTAGGCCCTAAGCTTAGGTTAGGCCCTAACCTTAAGTTGGCCTTTCCGACTTCCATCCGAGGAGGCCTGGCGCCCAAGCCCTACCACCTGGTGACCCCTGAGTTCCTCAACAGGACTCCATCCACGCATCCGCAGGACACCATGCCATGAAATTTGGCACCAAAACCTTAAAGAAGGAGAAAGACACATGCCCCCAGGAGGCAACCCCAGCCTTCAGCAGCCCTCCTGGGCCTCAACTCGGAGGCTGACACTCAGATTGGCCCACATCCTCAGCTCAGTCCCCTGACGCGCCCACCTCAGCACCACCAGATCAGGATTCCCGAGGCCCTGGGCCCTAACCCTAACCCCAGGGGGACTATTTCAGCTTCTTTTCCTGAGGCGCTGACCCCCGAGCCCTGCAGACTGGGGATGCCACAGCCACACATCAGGACTATGCCAGTGCCCTTGAAGAAAATAGTACCATCCCCAACATCGCCAAACTCACTGGTCAGGAGAAACCTACATTTCCCCAGAGGTCACCCCGGCTTTCCATGGCCCACTGGGACCACAACCCCAAGGCTGACATTCAACCTGGCCTTCGCTCTCAATTCAGCCTCCCGGGGCAACTGCCTAGGTGCTGCCCGTTCGGGCCTTCTGTGGCTCTAGGCCCTAACCCTAACCCTAGGTTGGGGTATGTGGCTTTGGGCCCCGGAATTCTCGCCCCCAAGGCCTGCACACCCGGACCTGGAGGCCTCACTTCAGAACCATGCCCCGCCCAACAAAGAAAACCATTCCATTCCCGATGACACCAAAGCCTCTGGGAAGCAGAAACTTGGATGTCCCCCGGAGGCCACCCCCGCCTTCGTCGTCCCTCCTGGACCCCAACCCGGAGGCTGACACTCAATCTGGCCCCCGCCCTCAACTCAACCTGCTGGGGGGCCCACCTCAGGGCCTCCAGATCAGGTCTGCCATGGCCCTAGGCCCTAAACGTAAGCCTAGTTTGGGTTTTGTGGCTTCTGTCCCCTGAGGTCTGGGCCCCAAGTCCCGCAGACTGGGGACCCCAGAGATCCGCAGCAGGATTCTGCCTGCCACACCATAGGAAACTGTTCCATCCCGAATGGCACCAAAGCCTCAGGGCAGGAAATACCTGCATGCCCCCTGGAAGGCCCCACTGCCTTTGGCAGCCCGCCTGATCCCCATCCCAGAGGCTGGGACTCCCCCTGGACCCTGCCCTCAACTCAATCCTCAGGGAGCTCCTGTGGGCACGGCCAGATGGGACATGCTGTTCCCCTGGGCCCTAACCCAAACCCTAGATTGGGTTTTCCAGCTTCAGCCCTGGGTTCCTGGCCCCACAGCCCAGCTGCCTGGAGACCCTGCGGCCCCATGGTGGGACTCCACATGCCACCCCACAGGAAAACGTGCATCCCAAATGAGACCAAATCTTCAGGGCAGGAGATACGTGGATGCTCCCAGGAGGCCAACCCCACCTTTGGCAATCAGCCTGACCCCAAGCTGGAGGCTGATACTCAGACTGACCCCTGCCCTCAACTCAGCCCCCTGGGGCACCAACTTCAGCATTGCCGTATTAGGCCTTCCATTGCCCTAAGCCCTAACCCTAACCATAGGTTGTGTTTTGTGGTTTCTGTCCCCGGAAGCCTAGCTCCCAAGCCCTGCAGAACGGGGACCCCAGAGCCGTGTGGTAGGATTCTGCCTGCTACCTGTAGGAAACCGTGCTGTCTCCAACGGCGACAAACCCTCTGTGCAGGAGAAACTTGTATGGCTCCCGGAGGCCACCCCACATTCATCAGTCCCCCGGCCACCAACCCGGAGGCTGACACTCAGCCTGGCCATTGCCCTCAACTTCTCCCATCAGGGCACCCGCCTCAGTGCAGTCAAGTCTGGCTTTCCATGTCTCTAGGCCTTAACCTTCATCCTAGTTTGAGTTTTGTGGTTTCCGTTCCTGGAGGCCTGGCCCCCAAGCCCTGCAAACTTGGGACCTGGGAGCCCCATGGCAGGACTACCCCCGCCACTGTGCAGGTTAATGTGTCATTTGCAAAGCACAAACCCTCTGTGCAAGAGAAAGCTGCATGCCCCCCAGAGGTCACCCCCACATTTGGCAACCCCCGGGCCCCAATCCGGAGGCTGACACTCAGCCTGGCCCCCACCCTCAACTCAGCCCCATGGAGCGCCCGCCTCAGCACCGCCAGTTCAGGCCTGCTGGGGCCCTAGGCCTTACCCCTAACCCTAGTTTGGGTTTTGTGGCTTCCGTCCCTGGGCCTGGCATCCAAACCCTGCAGACTGGGTACGCCAGAGCCACGGAACAGGACTATGCCAGTGCCCATGAAGAAAACGGTACCATCTCCAACATGGTGAAACCCGCTGGTCAGTAGAAACCTGCATGTTCCCCAGAGGCCACCCCGGCCTTCAGCAGCCCACCAGGACACCAACCCAGACGCTGACACCCAACCTGGGCCCCGCCCTCAACTCAGCCTCCTGGGACGAATGCCTCAGTGCCGCCCGATCAGCCCTTCTGTGGCTCTAGGCCCTAACCCTAACCTTAGTTTGGTTACAAAGAAAACCATTCCATTCACAACAGCGCCAAAGCCTCTAGGCAGCAAACCCCTGCATGTCCCCTGGAGGCCACCCCTGCCTCCTTTGGCCCTCCTGGACCCCAACCCAGAAGCAGACACTCAACCTGGCACCCGTTCTCAACTCAGCCTGCAGGGGAGCCCACCTTAGGGCCTCCAGATCAGGTCTGCCATGGCCCTAGGCCCTAACCCTAACCTTAGTTTCAGTTTTGTGGCTACTGTTCCCTTAGGCCTGGGCCCCAAGCCCCACTTCTGGGAACCCTGGAGATCAGCGGCAGGATTCCGCCTGCCACCCCACAGGAAACAGTTCCATCCCAAACAGCGCCAAAGCCTCAGGGCAGGAAATACCTGCATGCTCCCTGGAGGACCCTGCCACCTTTGGTGACCAGCCTGGTCCCCAACCTGGAGGCTAGAACTCCACCTGGCCCCCACCCTCAACTCAATCCCCTGGGGAGCCAGCCTGGGCAAGGCCAAATGGGACCTGCCATGCCCCCAGGCTCTAACCCAAACCCTAGATTGGGTTTTTCTGGCTTCTGCTCTGGATTCCTGGCCCCACCGCCCAGCCGCCTGAAGACCCCAAAGCCTCGTGGCAGGACTCCACATGCCACCCTGCAGGAAAACGTGCAGTCCCAATGGGACCAAATCTTCAGGGCAAGAGAAACCTGCATGCCTCCCAGAGGCCACCCCTTTCTTTGTCCACTCACCTGGATCCCACCCTGAGGTAGACTCTCAGGCTGTTTCCTGCCCTCAACTTAACCTCCCGGGACACCTGACTCAGTGCCACTACTTCCGGTGTGCTGTGACCATAGCCCTTAATGCTAACCCTAATTTGGGTTTTATGGCTTCTGTCTCAGAATCCTGAAACCAAGCCTTGTATACTGGGACCCTTGATCCCTGACTCTGCATTCCACCACACAGGAAATTGTGACTTGTCCAATGGCACCAAACTCTCTGGGCAGGAGAAACTTCCATGCCCTCTGGGGGTGAATCCCATCTTTCACGGCCCCCCTGGATCCAAACCCTGAGGCTAGTGCTCAACTTGGACCCTGCCCTCAACTAACGCCCCCCACCCTCCCGGGAGCTCGCCTTGGCACAGGCAGATTCGGCCTGCTATGACATAGGGCTATGACTAGGTCCTAACCCTAACTCTAGTTAGGTCTATCTGGCCTCTGTCCCCAGAGCCTTTGCCACCTAGCCCTCCTTGCTGTGGACCCCTGATACCCAACTGAGGACCTCACCTGCCTAGCAGAAGGCTTCCTCGCCATTTTTTACTCTGCACATGCCTCACAGCAGGAGTAAGCTGCTTGCCCTTGGAGCTCATCCTTGTCTTCTGTAGTCCCCAAAACAAAACCTGTGGCTGGTCCTCAGTCTGTCCCATGCCCTCAACTCAGCCCTGCGGTGTGCTCACCTCTGCACCAGTGGATGAAGCCTGCCATAGCTCTAGGCCTTAACCCTAACCCTAGGTTAGGTTTCTGACTTCTGTCTCTGGGTTCTGGCCCCCAAACCCTCTATGCTGAGGACCCTTTTACCCCCACACAGGACTCCACATGCTGCCCAGAAGGAAACTGTGTCATTTTTAACTATGTACAAGCCTCAGAGAAAGAAAAACCCTTATGACCCATGGAGGCCACCTGTATTAGTCGAAGTCCCCCTGGATTCAAACCTGGAGGCTGGCACTCAGCCTGATCTGCCCTCAAGTCAACTTTCCAGGGAGCTTGCATAAGCTTGGGATGATTGGGCCTGCCATGACCTTAGGCCCTAACCCTAATCTGAGGTTGGGCTTTCTGGCATCTATCCCTGGAAACCCTGGCCCATTAGCCCTCCATGCTGGAGACCCCTGAGCCCCACCTGAGGACTTTGCCTTCTGCCCAGAGAGCTAACAAGCCATGTAATACTATACACAAGCCTTAGAGCAGGAGAAGACTGCTCGCACCTGGAGGACACCTGCATCTTCTGGGGCTCCTCCAAGACCAAACTGTGATGCTCCTGGTCATCCCAGCCCTACCCTCAACTTAACCCTGGAAGTGCTTGCCTTTGAGCCAGTGGATCCAGCTTGTAGGAGCACTTGGCCCAACCCTATCCCTACTTTGGGCTTTCGGCTTCTGTCCCCGGAGGACTGCTCCACAAGCTCTCCATGCTGGGGGCAGCTGGACCACACAAAAGTACTCTGCTTTCTGCTCAGAAAATGATGCCATGTGGAAGAGCACATGAGCCTCAGAGTGGGAGCGATGCCTAACCTCACTAAGTCTGCCTTCCTGATCCAAACCCAGAAGCAGGTAAGTGGTCAACCCAGTCTCTGCCCGTAATTCAGCCTTGAGGGCAGCTTGACTCTGTATTTGTCAATTGGGTCTGTAATGGGCCTAGACCCTACCCTAACCCTTGGTTGGTCTTTCTGGCTCTGTTCACAGAGGAATGGTCCCCAAAGCACTTCATGCTGAGGACCCCTGTGCTCTGACACAGGAATCTACCTACCACCCAGAAGGAAACACCTCCGCTTGTAAATGCACACTTACTTCAAAGAAGGAGAAACTCCCATGACCTCCAGAGGTTGCCCGAGCCATCCACACAGCTCTGGATCCAAATCCGGAGGCTGCTGCTCTGCCCCCACAGGGAGCTCGCCTCGGTTTTGGCAGATCGGGCCTGCCACGGTACTTGCCACTAACCCTATTGCTAGTTTGTACTCCACCAGGAGACTCTGCCTGCTTCCCAGAAGGATACCAAGCTTTTTGGAACTGTGGTCCTGGCTCAGAACAGGAGAAAGCTGCTCACCACTGGAGGCCACCCCAGCCTTCTGCAGCCCTCCTAGACTGAAACCCTGAGGCTGTTGCTCAGCCTGGCCGCCTCAACTCAGCCCTGCCGGGAGCCCTCCTCAGCACAAGCAAATTGGGCCTGCCATGGCCCAGGGCACTAACCCTAAACCTAGTTTGGTCTTTACAGCCTCCAACCATGGAGACATGGCACACAACCCCTGCCTTCTGGGGAACCCTTGATCTCCACCACAAGCCTCTGCCTGCAACCCAGAAAGAAACTGCGCAATGAAGAACTTTTCCCTGAGAAATCAGAATGCCCACTTTTGCAGATACTGGTCAACCAATACATTAAACTTGACATTCAGGGACCCATAAGACACAAACCCTGTGGAGGACAGTGTCTCTCACATATATCCTCACCATATGGTGGTGGGAAATTAACCACACCACAGGCAGATTGGAACTGTGATGCTCCCATGTCCTAAGCCTAAACCTAAGTTATGTTTTGACGGATCCATTCCCAATGGTCTGGCAACAGAGCTGCATAGTAGAACCCTCAGCCTCGAACAGAGGAAACTGTGCTGAACTGCATCTTGGAAATATTTCTGTCCCTGAGAAATTAAAAGGGCCACATGAGCGGATCCCAGTAAATTAACACATTCATCCTGAATTACGGGGACACAGTGTTCACAGACTTGAGAAGGATAGTGACCCAAACATACATCCTCAAAATTCGGTGCCGAAAATTCACACCAGCAAAAGAAGATCATAAATGTGATGTCCCTAATCCAAAATCTTAAACCTAGGTTTTGTTCTCACTTGTCTGTTCCCAGAGAATTTGCTCCTCAGCCCCAGGGATAAGATACATCAGAACAGTACCAGATGATGGAACCTGAAAAAGAGAAGAACACTATGCTGAATGGGACCTTGGAACTGTTTGTTTCATTGAGAAATCAAAATGGTCACCTGAGAGGACCCTAGTCAACCACCACTTTCAAGCTGAATTTCAGGGAGCGACTGGACACAAACCTTGAAGAAGACAATGACCCTAAAGTACATCTTCACCTTAGGACGCCAGGAAATTCACAACTCTACAAGAAGAATGGTGATGGTGTGCTCCTAGATCCTAAATCTAACATTATATTTCATTTTGAGGGGTCTTTCCCCAGTGTCCTGGCTCCGAAGTCTCAGGGATTGGTGATGTGCAAGAAGTACCAGATGACTCAGCTTTCAACAAAGAAGGACACTGTGCTGAATGGGACTTGTGAAAACAGTCTGTATCTGAGAAATTGGAATGCTCCACTGAGCAGATCCTGGTCAACCAACACATTCAACACGGCATTAGGTACTCACTGGACACAAGCACTGAAGACTGTGACCTAACGTATGTCCTCAAATTATGGTGCCGAAAATTCAGCCCAGCACAGGATCATATATGTGATGCACGTGATCCCAAATCCTAAACCTAGGTTTTGTTCTAAGTTGTCAGTTCACAATGGCCTGGCTCCAGAGCCATAGGGATAAGAGTTGTCTGAGCAGAACTAGATGACTCAGCCTAAAAATGAAAAGGACACTGCACTTAAATGGGACCTCTGAACTATTTCTGTCCCAGGGAAATCTGAATGCGTATTTGAGTGGTCCCTAGCCAAAAAATACATTGAAATTGAAATTCAGGGACCCAGTGGACACAAATCCTGAGCAGGACAGTGACAGTAACTGATGTCCTCACATTATGGTGCTGGGGAATTCACCAAAAGACAAGAAGATCAGAATAGGGATTAAACTGCGTTTTGAGTGGTCTGACTCTAAAGCCCTAGGGATTAGAGATGTCGCAAAATTACCCAATGATTCAGCCACTAGCGGTGCACTGAATTAGATCTCGGAAATATTTCTGTTTTTGAGAAATGAAAATACAAACCTGAGCATATCTTAGTCAACTATCACATTCAACATGAATTTCTGTGACCAAAGGACAAAAACCCTGAGGAGGAGAGTGTACGTTACATATATCATCAACCTAATATGCCCGGAAAAATAACCAAACACAAACAAAACAAAACAAAACAAAAAACAAACAAACAAAAAAACACCAAACACCAGAAACAGTGTTCTCCAATACACTAAACCTAAAATTAAGTTTCTTTCTGACTGGGCCCTTCCCAACAGTCTGGCTCTAGAGACCATGGTTTGGCGATGTCGAAGAAGTAAAAGACAGAAGAGCCTACAACAGAGAATGACAGTGCATTTGTGAAAGTATCCAGTAAGATAGTAAGATTTGTGAAAGTATCCAGTCCTTGATAGAAGAGAAAGCTAACCTGAGCAGAATTTCTTCAACCAACACCTTCATCCTACCCTCTGGGACACACTGGACACAAACCTGAGATACTAATGTTCTCGCTTTATGGTGGCTGGGAATGAAACACACTACAAGAAGATCAGCACTCAGATGCTCCTGACTTCTCTCCTCTAGCCAAAACATTGCAATTTGAGGGCTCCATTCCCAGTGGACTGTCAACAAAGCCCCAGGGACTGGAAACGTCTGAGTTTACCAGAAGACTCAGCCTCCAACAGAGAAGACTATTACACTGAATTGGATCTAAGAAATATTTCTCCCCCTGAGAAATCAAAATGCCCACCTGAAGGAATCCTACTAAATGTACAAATTCATCCTGAAGTTTGGGGACACACTAGACACAAATCACGAGAAAGAGTGACACTAAAGTAAGTCCTCCACTTACAATGCTGGGAAATTCACCACAGCAAAAAAAATCAGAGCTGTGAAGTGCCTATGCCATAGCCCTATAATAACTAACTAGCCCTATAATACCTTTTGGGAGGTGTATTCCAGAGACCTGGATCCAAAGCCTCAGGGTTAAGAGACGTAGAAGTACCAAAAGAAGTACCAAAAGACAGCCTGCAACAGAGAAACACACTGCACTGCATGGGACCTCGGAAAGGATTTGTCTGAGAAATCCGAGTGCTGACCTAAGTGTCTCGTAGTCAACCAACGTATTCAAACTGAAAGTTCGGTGACCCACTGGATAGAAACCTTGAGTAGAACATGGACTTTAAGTATTCAACCATGGGTGATGGTAAATAAGCCACTTCACAAATGAAAACAAACTGTATGGTCCTAGACACTTATCACAGCATTAAGATTCATACTGAGGTGTTTATTCCCACAGATTTGTTCTAAAGCTCCAGGGACTGGAGATGTTGAAGAAGAAAAAGACATCTCAGCCTTCAACAGAGAAAGGCAATGTGCTGAATAGGACCTGTGAAAGTATTCAGTCCTTGAGAAATCAGAAAGCGCATGGGTCTGTTCTTTGTCAATCAGAGAACCTGAAATTCATGGACCCACTGAACACAAACCTGAGAATGGAAGTGACCCTAACGAATGTAGTACCCTTATGGTGCCTGGGAATTAACCACACCACAAGAAAATGGTGAGCATTTTACCCAATGTAAATGGGTAAATCTCCTTTGTGGGCGATTCTCCTTTGTCCTAACCCTAACTGTATTGTTCATTATGAGGGGTCTTTTCTCTGAGGTCTTGCGCCAAGACCCAGGGAATAGAGACATCTAGGAACAAAGACATGAATCAGCTTGAAACAGAAAAGGATATTGCACTGAATGAGATCTCTGAAATGTTTCTGTCCCTGAGAAATAAGAAGGCTCACGGGAGCAGATCTTAGTCAAACAATAATTTCAAACTCCTTCGGGACCCACTGCACATAAACCCTGAGGATGATACTGACTTTAATGTAAGTCTTCTACTTAAGACCCGTTAAATGCACATGAACACAAAAATATTGGAATTGCTGTTCTCCTATACCTTAAATTTTCCATTAGATTTCATTGTGAAGGGTCTCTTCCTAGAGGTCTGGCTCCAAAGCCCCAAGGATTGGAGATGTCAGAGCAGTACCAGACTACTCAGCCTGTAACAGAGTACAATGTGTTGAATGGTACCAAAAGATTCTTTCCCCAAGAAATGGGAATGCCCACCGTTGCAAATTCTGCTCAGCCAATACATTAAACGTGTCATTCAGGGACCCTTTGGACACAACCCTGTGGTGGACAGTGACCTTAACCTATTTCCTTGCCTTACAATGCCTAGAAATTCACCACAGCATAAGAAGATGGTAACTGCGATGCTCCTACACCCTAGATCTAGCCCTATAATACCTTTTGAGAGGTGTGTTTCCAGGGGCTTAGATGAAAGCCTCAAGGATTGGAGACATAGAAGTCCCAGATGCCTCAGCCTGCAACAGAGAAACACACCGTGCTGCCTGGGAACTCGGAAAGGACTTTTCTCTGAGAAATCCGGGTGCCCACCAGAGTGTCTCCTAGTAAACCAATATATTCAGACTGACATTCGGGGGCCCACAGGAAAAAAAAAAACCCCAGTAGAACACCTACCTTAATTCTTCCACTTTGGGCCACAGGAATTAAGCCAATCTACAGGAGGATAAACAATTCTGCACTCTTAGACCCTTAACCTAACATTCAGATTCATTCAGAGGTGTCTATTCCCAGAAACATGGCTCAAATATTCCAGGGACTGAAGTAGAAGTTCCAGATGACTCAGGTTTCACCAGAGAGCCAATGTGCTGAATGGGAAATGTGAACGTATTCCATCTTGAAGACAACAAATAATGAAAGTCCCCACCTCACAGTGCCTGGGAATTAACCACACCCCAAGAAGATGGGAACTGCGATGCTCCTACGTTCTAGAATGTTCTACTGCTACATCCCCAGTTGTTTGACCACAGAGCCCCAGGGACTGGAGATGTCTGAGCCTGATGACAGCCTCAAACAGAGAAAGAAAGTATGCTGAATTTGATGTAGGATATATTTCTGCCTTTGAAAATCAAAATGCTCAACTGAGCAGATCATAGTCAATGCATAAATTCATCCCAAAATTCAGGGACACACTGCACACAAATCCTGAAGACAGTAACTCTAACGTACTTCCTCCCCTAACAGTGCTGGGAAATTCAACGCAGCACAGGAGTATGGGAAGGGTGCTCGATCTGCGTCCTGGATCTAGCCCTAAAGTATCTTTTGAGGGATGTGTTCCCAAAGTCTTGGGTCCAAAGCCTCAGGGATTGTAGGCCTTGCAGTAGTACAAGACCACTCAGTCCTCAACAGAGAATGACACTGTGCAGCATGGGAACTGGGAAAAGATCCTGCCTCTTAGAAATCCTAGTGCCCACCTGAGTGTATCACAGTCAACCAATATATCCAAAGTCTTCTACAGGTTTAGAGTCCAGTTGGTTCCTGAAATTAAGGTTGATTGTGATGGTTGACTAGGATCCTCTCAGGTGAGCATTCCAATATCTCAGGGACAGAAATAGTTCTGATGTCCATTCAGCTTAGTGTCCTCTTTTTCAGGCTGAGTCGTCTGGTACCATTCTGACATATCTTATCCCAGGGGCTGTGAAACAGGTATCTGGGAACAGAAAACTGAGAAGGAAAACTAGGTTTAAGATTTTGGATCAGGGACATGACATTTATCATCTTCTTGTGCTGGGGTGACTTTTCATCCCCATAATTCGAGGACATACTTTAGGGTCACTGTCTTCCTCAAGTCTTGTGTCCCGTGGGTCCCTAACATCATGTAGAATGTGTTAGTTGACCAGCATCTGCTCAGGGAGCAACCCTATTACAGTCAGAATTCTTTCACAGGATCCATTCAGCATTGTGTTCTTCCCTGTTGCAGGCGGAGTAATCTTGTTCTCCTTTGACATCTGCAATTCCTGGGGTTTTGCAGTCTAACTGCTGTGAAGAGACCCCCCCCCTCCACAATGCAATTAAGGAATAGGGTTAGGATGTAGGAGCATCGCAGTTACGACCTCCTTGTGCAGTGGTAAATTCCCCAGGACCATAATGTGAGAGCTTAGGTTAAGGTCACATTCCTCTTCAGGGTTTGTGTCCAGCCGGTTCCTGAAAGTCAGGTTGAATGTTTTAGTGGACTAGGATCGGCTCAGGTAGGCATTCTAATTTAACAAGGACAGGATCATTTCTGAGGTGCTTCTGATAGTCGTCTGCTACTGCTTGGTCATCTTCAATCCCTGGGGTTTTGGAGAAAAAAAGTCTGGGAACACACCCCTCACAACGCATTGTAGGGCAAGGGCATAGGATCATCATAGTTCCTATCTTGTGGTGTGCTGTATTTCCATCACCCTAAGTTGAAGATATACATTAGAGTCACTGTCCTCATCAGGATTTGTGTCCAATGTATCCCGAAACTTCTGGTTGAATATGTGGGTTGAACAGGATTCGTTCAAGGGTGCATTCGAATTTCTTAAGGACAAATTCAGAGGTTTCTCCCAGCAAAACGTCCTTCTCAGTTGCAGGTTAAGTCATCTGGTAGGCACGTATATCTCCAATACCTGTATGTTAGGGCCAGGTTACTGGGAACAGGCCCCTCATATGAAAAATATTATTTTGTTTATTGTATTGGAGCCCACTGTTTCCCATATTTTTGTGGTATTGTGCATTTACCAGCTTGGTAAATTGATTACTTACGTAATACTCACTGTCTTCCTCAGGGATTGGGTTTTCTGTATCCTTGAAGGTTAGTTTGAATGTGTGGGTTGACTATGATCTGCTGAAGTAGGCATCCTGATTTCTCTGGGATGTAATTTAGCCCAGTGTCCTTCTGTTTCAGGCTGAGTCATCTTGTCTGCTCAGTTGTCTCCAATCCATGGGCTTTTGGCGCCAGACCTCTGAGTCTTTTTGGTAGTGAATTCCGATAGCTCCAAAACTTTCCAGGGTTCAGCTTGCCTGGATCGTGGTTGATACATTCAGATACACATCCTCCCAACCACTTCTCATGAAAATGACTAGGAGGAACACTCAACAGAAGAAAAACTCTGAATACCTCAGAAATATTGGATATGGACATAAATAATATGTCAGGAAAAGGAATTCAGGGTAACTATCCAGACAATAGCTGGGTTGGAGAAAATCATTAGTGACAACATAGAACCTCTAAGTGTGGAAGTGAGAGCTGACCTGGCAGAAGTTAGAATGCTATCAATGAGGTCCAATCTAATCTAAATACTCTAACAACCAGCATAACCAAGGCAGAAGATAGAATTAGTGAGCTAGAGGACAAAATTATAGAAAAGAAGGATCAGGAGGAGGTCTGGAACAAACAGCTTAGAAGCCTTGAACACAGAATTAGGGAAATAATTTAAACCATTAAACATTCCAAAGTCAGAATTATTGGGATCCCTGAGGGGTTAGAGAAAGAGAGAAGACTAGAAGATATAGCTGAACAAAATTTGGATGAAAATTCCCCCAATCAGGTGAATGGAACAAGTGTTCCAGTCCTAGAGTCAGAAAGGACAACCCCCCTCCCCCCCGTTAAATGAGTCTAGAACGACTTCCAGATACTTGATTGTGAGATCATGAATTATAATTTTAGATAATAGTTCCCGAGGGCAGCTAGGGGGAAGATATTCCTTACATACAGAGGGAGACCCATCAGATTAACATCAGACCTGTCCACCGAAAACCTGGCAAGCCAGAAAGGGCTGGCAAGGCATATTCAGGGCACTAAATGCGAAGGCCATGCAGCCAAGAATACTTTATTCAGTAAGGCTGACATTCAGAATGGACAGAAAGATAAAGAAGTCCCAAGATTGGCAAGATTTAAAAGAGTATGTGACCATGAAGACAGCACTACAAGAAATATTAAGGGAGGGGTTTCTATAAATGAAGACAGAAATGAAGAGGGTCATAGAACAGATTTTACAGAGAAAAATCTATAGAAACAAGGGCATCACAGGCAACATGATGCCAGTAAAAACTTTTCTTTCAATAATACTCTCAAAGTGAACAGCATAAATGTTCCCATAAAATGGCACAAGGGATGCACCTGGATAAAATGACAGGACTCATCCATATGCTGTCTAAAGGAAATACATTTGGAACCTAAAGATATATCCAGACTGAAAGTGAAAGAATGCAGAACCATCTCTCCGGCCAAAGGGCCACAAAAGAAAGGAGGATTTAGCAATTCTCATATTAAATAAATTACATTTTAAGCTAAACCTGGTAGTCAGAGATAAAGAAGGAAACCCCATCATTCTTAGTTTATCCACCAAGAAAATCTAACAATTGTAATACATATACCCCTAGATGGGAACATCAAACTACATAAGTCAATTGTTACTCAAATAAAAAGTCATACTGATATGAATACATTAATTGTAGGAGATCTTAACACACCACTCTTAGTAATAGATCATCTAAGCAGAAAATCAATAAAGAAACATTAGCTTTGATTGACACATTGGATCACATGGACATAATAGATATATACAAAACATTCACCCTAAACAAACAGGATACTCATTCTTCTTGAGCACACATGGAACTTTCCCTAGACTAGACTACATACAGGGTCACAAATCAAGACCCAACCAACACCAAAAGTTTGAGATTATATGCTCCATGTTCCCAGACTTGAAACTGGGATTCAACCACAACTGCTTTGAAACTGGAACTCAACCACAAGAAAAATTTTGGAAGGAATTCAAACACTTGGAGGCTAAAACCCAACCTGCACAAGAATGTTTGGCTCAATCAGGAAATCAAAGAACTTAAACAATTCATGGAAACCAATGAGAATGACCAACACATCATTCCAAAACCTAAGGAAAACAAAAAGGCAGTCCTAAGCGGGAAATACATAGCCACTAAAGTCTCACTCAAAAAAATTAAAAACCCTGAATATACCAGCTCTCTTTACACCTTAAAGAACTGGAAAATCAACAACAAATTAAGCCAACCCCAAGCACAAGAAAGGAAATAATCAAGATTAAAGCCGAGATCAATGAGTTAGAAACTAAAGAAACAGTAGAATGCATCATGCAACCAGTAGTTGATTTTCTGAAATAATCAGTAATATTAAGATATAACTTGCCAAGATAATCTAAAAGAAATGAGAGTTGACCCAAATTAATAAAATTATGAATGAGAGCAGAGAAATCGCAAATTATCCAAAGGAAGTAGAAACAATATACTGAATTTATTATCAACAGCTATATGCCAGTAAGTTTAGCAACCTAGAAGAAATGGATGCATTCCTGGAAACTTTCAGCCTTCTAAGAATGAAATGGGAAGAAATTGACAATCTAAATAGACAAATATCTAGTAAAGAGATTGAAGCAGTGGTCAAAAACCTCCCAAAAAACAAGAGCATAGGACCTGATAGTAGAAGCCCAGGGGACTTCTACTAAACATTTAAAGAAGAAATAATAACTAGTATCTTAAAGCTTTTACAAAAAATGAAAACGGAAGGAAAACTTCCAGACTCTCTAAAGCCAGCATCACCCTCATCCCCAAACCAGGCAAAGACTCATCAAAAAGGAGAATTTCAGACCAATACTCCTGATGAATATGGATGCCAAGATTCTCAACAAGATCCTAGCTAACAGGCTCCAACAGCACATTAACAAGGTGGGATTTAAATATTACTTACCGTAATGCCTGGGGATGCAAGGGTGGTTCAACATTCACAAATCAATGTGATAGAACAAATAATAAGAGAAGAGAGAAGAACCACGTGGTCCTCTCAATGGATGTAAAAAAAAAGCATTTGACAAAATATAGCATCAGATCCTGATTAAAACTCAAGGTATAATGGCACAAAAAAGAGGGAACTTTTCCCAGCTTCATAAAATCTATGTATGAAAAGCACACAGTAAATATCATTCTCAACTGGGAAAAGCTAGCAGTCTTTCCTTTGAGATCAAGAACACAACAAGGATGCCCACTCTCACCGCTCTTGTTCAACATAGTACTAGAAGTCCTAGTGACAGCAATCAGACAACAAAAAGAAATAAAATGTATTCAAATTGGCAATGAAGAAAACTTTGCTTTCAATAATACTCTCAAAGTGAACAGCATAAATGCTCCCATAAAATGGCACAAGGGATGCAACTGGATAAAATGACAGGACTCGTCCATATGCTGTCTAAAGGAAACACATTTGGAACCTAAAGATACATCCAGACTGAAAGTGAAAGAATGCAGAACCATCTCAGGCCAAAGGGCCTCAAAAGAAAGGGGGACTTAGCAATTCTCATATTAAACTCTCAAACTCTCTCTTCGCAAATGACATGATATTTTCTATGCAAAACGCAAAAGGCTGCACCCTGAAACTGCTAAAACTCACACAGCAATTCAGTAATGTGGTAATGTGGTAGGATACAAAAATCAGTGCACAGAAATCAGTTGCTTTCCTATCTACTCACAATGAAAATATGGAAAGGGAAATTAGAGAATTGATTCCATTTACTATAACAGCAAGAATCATAGGATACCTGGGAATAAGCTTAACTAAAGAGGTAAAGGATCTGTAGTTGAGGAACTACAAAACACTATAAGATACAGGTAAAGGATCTGTAGTTGAGGAACTCCAAAACACTCAGAAATTGAAGAAGACAGAAAAAGGTGGAAAAGCATTCCATGCTCATGAATCCGAAGAATAAACATTGTCAAAATGTCTATACTTCCCAGAGCAATCTATACTTTCAATGCCATCCCCATCAAAATTCTACTGTTTTTTTTCCAAAGGGCTGGAACGAACAATCCTACAATTTGTATGGAACCAGAAAAGACCCTGAATTGCTAAGGAAATGTTGAAAAAGAAAAACAAGCTGGTGCAGCCACTTTGGAAAACAGTGTGGAGATTCCTCAAAAAATTGAAAGTAGAACTACCCTATGACCCTGCCATCGCACTACTGGGTATTTATCCCCAAAAAGCAGATGCATTACAAAGAAGGGCCACATGTACCCCAACGTTCATAGCACCAATGGCCACAATTGCCAAACTGTGGAAAGAACCAAGATGTCCTTCAACAGATGAATGGATAAAGAAGATATAGTCCATATATACAATGGAATATTATGCCTCCATTAGAAAGGAGAAATATCCAAAATATCCAACTTTTGTATCAACATGGATGGGACTGGAAGAGATTATGCAGAGTGAAATAAGTCAAGCAGAGAGATCCAATTACCTCATAGTCTCACGTGCTGAGCATAAAGAGAAATAAGAAGGGCATTGTGAGAAGGAAGGGAAAGGTGAATGGGGGGAAATTAGAGGGGGGAGATGAACCATGAGAGACTGGACTCTGAGCAACAAACTGAGGGTTTAGGAGGGGTAGGGGTGGGGGCTTGGGCGAGCCTGGTGGTGGGTATTGAGGAGGGCACGTATTGCATGGAACACTGGGTGTGGTGCATGTATAATAAATCTTGTAACATTGAAAAAATAAAATAAACATATTTGGGGGAAAAAAAACTGGGGTCATCACATTGTCTGATTTGAAAGCTTTACTACAAAGCGGTGATCACCAAGACAACATGGTTCTGGCACAAAAACAGACACATAGACCAGTGGAACAGAATAAAGACCCCTGATATGGACCTGCAACTCTATGGTCAAATAATCTTTGACAAAACAGGAAAAAATATCCAGTGGAAAAAAGTCTCTTCAGTAAATGGTGCTGGGAAAACTGGACAGCTATATGTAGAAGAATAAAACTTGACAATTCTCTTACACTATACATGAAGATAAACTCGAAATGGATAAAAGACCTCAATGTGAGGAAGAATCTATCAAAACTTTAGAGAAGAACATAGGCAGCAAACTCTTGGACATCAGCCACAGCAATTTCTTTCAGGGCATGTCTCCAAAGGCAAAGGAAGGAAAAAGCAAAAATAAACTTTTGGGACTTCATCAAGATAAAAGTCTTCTGCACAACAAAGGAAACTGTCAACAAAACAAACAAGCAACCCACGAAATGGGAGAAATGAGAAATGACTCTAGAGATAGAGGTCTGATATCTAGGATTTATAAAGGACTCCTTAAACTCATCATTCAAAAAACAGCTAATCACGTCCAAAAAGGGCAGAATCACTTCTCCAAAGAAGACATTCAAATGGCTAACAGACACACGAAAAAATGTTCATCATCATTAGCCATCAGGGAGCTTCAAATGAAAACCACAATGAAATACCACCTTACACCAGTTAGAATTGCCAAAATCAACAAGACAGTAAACAACAAATGCTGGAGAGGATGTGGAGAAAGGGGAACTCTCTTCCACTGTTGGTGGGAATGCAAGTTGGTGCAGCCACTTTGGAAAACAGTGTGGCGATTGCTCAAGAAATTAAAAATAGAGCTACCCTATGACCCTGCCATTGCACTCCTGGGTGTTTACCCCAAAGAACCAGAAGCAGTACAAAGAAGGGCCACATGTACCTCAATGTTCATAGCAGCAATGGCCACAATAGCCAAACTGTGGAAAGAATGAAAATGCCCTTCAACCAATGAATGGATAAAGAAGATATGGTCCATATATACAATGGAATATTATGCCTCCATCAGAAAGGATGAATATCCAACTTTTGTATCAACATGGATCGGACTGGAAGAGATTATAAGAAATGAAATAACTCAAGCAGAGAGAGCCAATTATCTTATGGTCTCCCTTAGGTATGGAGCATAAGGAGAAACATAGAAGTCATTGTAAGAAGGAAGGGAAGGTTTAATGGGAGGAAATTGGATGGGGGGGTGAACCATGAGAAACTGTGGACTCAGCAAAAAACTGATGGTGTTGGAGTGGTGGGGGTGGGGACTGTGTGAGCCTGGTGGTGGGTATTGAGGAGGGCATATATTTCATGGAGCACTGGGTGTGGTGCATGAACAATTAATCTTGGAACACTGAAAAAATAAAATAAACCTATTTGGGAAAGAAATAGAAACAAAAATGAGCCTGGTGGTGGGTATTGAGGAGGGCACGTATTGCATGGAGTACTGGGTGTGGTGCATGAACAATAAATCTTGTAACACTGAAAAAGTAAAATAAACATTTTTGGGGAAAAAATGAATGGATAAAGAAGATGTGGTCCATATATACAATGGGAAATTACTCACCCATCAGAAAAATGAAAACCCACAATTAGCATTGACAAGGATGAAACTGGAAGGCAAAATTGAAAAAAACAATTATCATATGGTTTCTCTCATATGTGATACATAAGGAATAGCATGGAAGACCACAGGGGAAGGGAGAGAAAAGTGAATAGAAAGAAGTCGGAGAGGGGACAAACCATGAGAAACTCTGGAGTCTGGGAAACAGAGGGTTATGGAAGAGAGAGGGGTGAGCAGATGGGGTAACTGAGTGATGGATATTAAGGAGGGTATTTGTTATGATGGGCAATGGGTGTTATATGCAATTAATAAATCATTGAACACTACATCAAAAACTAATGATATATTGGCCAACTGAACATAATAAAAAAAATAAACTAAAAAATTAAAAAATGGCACAAGACATGAAGAGCCACTTCTCCAAAGAAGACATACAGATGGTCAACAGGCACATGTAAAGATGATCAACACCACTCTTCATTAGGGAAATACAAATAAAAAATCTGAGTGAAATAGAAAATCATAGGGGAAGGGAGGGAAAAGTAATATAAGACAAAATGAGAGAGGGAGACAAAGCATAAGAGACTCTTCACTATAGGATACAAACTGAGGGTTGCAGAAGGGAAGGTGGGTGAGGGAAGGAGGTAACTGGGTGATGGGCATTAAGGAAGGTGTGTGATGTGATCAGCACTGGGTGTTATGAGCAGCTGATGAATTACTGAACTTTACATCTGAAATGAATGATACACCATATGTTAACTAATTGAATTTCAATAAAATAAAAAAAAATAACCATTTAAACCTTTATCTCTGTACAACAGGGTTTAGGTCATCTCTAGTGAACTTGCACATTTCCATGGGGTATATTCATTATGAGTACTTGAATTGTTTTAGATATATAGTTTTTCATTGAAAGAATATTAAATTTGTATACCGGGTAAGATTTCACACATTGAGATGTTTTAAATTATGTATAAATTTGTTTCTGATATGCAAAAGCATTTGGAAATACTTTTATAACATTTGATTTTAAAATTTCATACAGTATTAAAAAAACTACAATGAGCTATCACCTCACACAAGTCAAATGGCTAAAATCAACACAAGAAATAACAGGTTTTCATGACAATATGAATGAAAAGGAACACTTGTGCACTTTTTGTGGAAATGCACTTTGGTGTAGATTTCTGGAAAACAGAAATCTGTTTTCCAAAAACCTATGGAGGTTCCTGAAAAAATTAAAAGTGGAACTGTCTCATGATCCAGCCATTGTTTAAAAGATAAATTAGTTTATAAAAGATCCAGTTCTTGAACTCTGCAAAATGGTAGAGGAGCTGCTAGAACACTTTCCAGGTGAAAATGGATGGTGAACAACATAGTTTACACTCCGCTCCACCTTGAAAGTGTAGCCAGTGCACACTCTATTCACCCTAACTGGTCTACTGCCTCAGTCAACCTTGAAACCCTAGTCCACACCAGCGCTAGCTGTCTCACCACAGTAACAAGGATGGTGGAAATTGGGATACTACCGGATAGAATTCGTTACAGCTTCAGAATTTGCACCAAAGTGACACAAGCACAAAGTGCCCCAGAACACTCCAGTCCACACCATTTACCATTGGACAGCTTGGTAGGGCATCCTCAGAGGGCTCTGGGATCTTTTAGCTAATGGTTGCTTTAGATCTAGTTGCCCCCCTCACAAGGGACCTCCTATGATGAGTGGCCTAGAAATCCCAGGCATGTGACAACTTCCATTTTAGCCACTCTGCCAGGGCACTCTTTTATGTGGAACACCCTGGAACACTAACCTCAGGTCTTTCCTGTCACTGGACCAGCACATCCCCTGTGCTAATCACCATAAAACACCCAAGCTTGCACTCAATTTTGCTTCAAGTGTCCCACCAGGTCACTCCTGGTGTGGAGAGCTCCAGGATAACCTGGCTCCCAACCATTTCAGCATCAGCTGTCCCACAAGGGCACGGTTTGAATGGAGAGCACAGGGACTACACTGCCCCATGACCACTTTATAGAAACACTAATTCAAAGGGTACATGCACCTCTATGTTTAAACTGCATTATTAACAATAGGAAAAAAATATGGAGACAGCTCAAGTCTCCATTGTTTGATGAATGGTGAATGGATAAAGAATATGTGGAGGACACACACACACACACACACACACACACACACACACACACACACACACATTCAGCTATAAAAAAAGAATGAAATCTTGCCGTTTTCAATGACTTGGATGGAGCCAGAGAATACTATGCAATGTGAAGTATGTCAGTCAGAGAAAGACAAATACCATATGATTTCACTCATATGCAGAATTTAAGAAACAAAACAAACAACTGGGAAAAAAGAGTGAAGTAAATAAAAAAACAGACTCTTAACTACAGAGAACAAATGGATTGTTACCAGAGGGGAGGTGGTTGGAGGGATGGGTTAAATAAGAGATATGTATTAAGGAGTGTACTTGTGATGAGCACTGGGTGTTGATGGAAGCATTGAATCACTATATTGTACACTTGAAACTAATATTACACTGTATGTTAACTAACGAATTTAAATAAAAAGTTAAAATTTCACAGTGATATATATATAAGCTTCTACCCATCTGAATGGCTAAAATCACAAAGACAAGAAATATCAAGTGTCAGTGAGGATGTGTAGAAAAAGAAACTTGTACACCATTGGCAGGAATGCAAATTGATACAGCCACTTTGGAAAACAGTACAGAATTTCCTCAGAGAATAAAAATATAAATGCCACATAATCCGGTAATTCCACTACTGTAAATTTACTCAAGGAAAATTCATACACTAATTTGAAAAAAATATATGCACCCCTATGTTTATTGCAACATTATCTACACTAGCCAAGAAATGGAAACAGCTTGAGTCCATTGATAGATAAATAGGTAAGGATGATGTGAACAATACATATGTATTGGCTAATGTAAATAATATATATTGCAGTATTAAATGCAGCCATAAAAAAGATGAGACTGTGCCATTTGAAACAACTCAGATGAACCTATTGTGCTATTTGAAATACATAAGTATCAGAAAAACTGTGGTCAGCCACTGGCTAGCTGCTAAAGGGACCTGTTGTGCCCTGACTTGTGACCCCTGCCCAAAAGGGCGGAAAGCGGGCGCTGGAGAATGGA
>CM053607.1:127012582-127026975 GCA_028646535.1 Procyon lotor | reverse complement strand
GTCTTTCCAGTTTTAAGTTGTCTTAAGAGTAGATGATTACCCTGATTTCCTGGGGCCTGTGATAAGGGAAGTTTGTATTGATAGGATAATAAATTCCTAGAGGTACAACGTATGCTACGTGACTCCTAGGTATAGCCATTCTTTTGGACTTGTTTTTCGCTATATAAGAAGGTGCACTCTTGAATAAAGCTGAACACAACCTGGACATCATCCTTTGTGTTCCTCCCTCCCCCATACTTTGTCTCTTTGTCTCTTTTTTTCCTCATTCCTTTACCCTCAGCCCTGGTTCGAGATTGTCGCGCAGGCCGCAGCAAAAAACAAATTCTGGAGGGGGGCAAGATGGCGAATTAGGAGATTCTGTTACAACCTGTCCCCTAAAGTGAGCTGGATATCTACCAGAACACGCTGAACACCCATGAAATCAGCCTGAGGAGCAAGATTTTTCACTTCTGGATCTCTACAGGAGCAGAAGACAGCAGTGGAGAGGTAATGCAAGTGGGAACACTCAAACCAATATCAAAGGATAAACAAAAAGGGGAGGGAGCCACCAAAAGCGATCCAAGGACAGTAATATCCCAAAGGAAAGTACCCGGTGGTTGGGGACCAGCATTAACATAGAGTCCAGGTTAAAAAAAAAAAAAAAAAAAAGAAAGAACAAAGGTTCTGAGGAACTACTAGTGGAAAGGGGTGGGTGCAGGCATGGGCCCAAGCCTGTGTTACCAGGAAGGACACCACTCACTTCAAAGAGAGACTGGTGGGCAGTTCAGTCCATGGTTCATGAACTTTGCACAATTGTGGGGCGGAGGGTGCGCTCCTGCAAGCAGCTTAGAGAGTCTAAGAAAAGCCTGCAGCTTTTCTCTGTGTGCTGCACTCCCTGGAGTGAGTGCACTCCAGACCGCAAGAGATTCGTGGCCTGCAGCAGAGTCGGGGCACTCCCAGCCAGCCCCCAGAGAGAACACAGGTGACGGGTCTAATCTTGGGCAGGAATCTGAGCACACCCTGCATAGGCCTGGAGCCTGGAGAGCACTTATAGAACAGTGGCTGGGGGTAAGCACCACCTTTGACAGTCTGCCTTCTGAGCAGAATTTTGCGGAGGGAAGTGTGTTTTCAGGACCAGCCAGAGGGGGGCAGACCGAGGCTTTTCTATCATTCAGAGGTCTGGGTATGGGCAGATTCCTTGATTGGACTCTCTGAAAGGTGAAAAAAGCTACAAAAGGCCAAAAACCTTCAGAGAGAGAAAGACTGAGAAACCGGTTTCCAAAGAGCGCAGCCTCTTGATTGGGGGGCAGGGTGACTCAACCCAAAAAAGATTGACTAGAAAAAAACAGGCAGGCCCTTAACCCAGAAGACAAGTAAAAAAAACCAAAAGCACTATAACCACGGGGTCCCCATAAAATTTTAAATGCCCAACATCAGGGGAAATCAATACATTAAGCTCCTGATAATACCCTCAAACCTATATATTTCATAGATACAAGTTTTTTCTTTTTTCTTTTCTTTATGGTATTTTTATTTATTCACTCATTTTAACATTTCTTGTTTTTTTCAAATTTTTAAAACTGCTTAACATTACAACTAGAGGCATAATAGAAAAATAAACCCAGGAACACCAGAAACAACCTTCCTCGCCCACAAGGAGTTATAACCACCCTCTCATCTTATCATTCTATCAGTATTTCTATGTATTTTCTTTTGTTCTGGTATTATATAAATCTTATTCTTTGGGTTCCATCTGAGTAGGTTCTTTCATTTCTTGTCATTTACTTTTGTCGGTCTTTATGTTTGTTCGTGTTTGTTTACATACCTTATAAATCTTATTTTGGGGGCCCATTCTGGATGGGATTTCTTCTTTTTCTCTCTATTTTTTTTAATCCCTATTCTTTCTTTCTTCGTTTTTTACCCTTTTTCTTTCCTTTTGGTGGTGAATCCCAATTGCTCCAAAAACTTCCTGGTTGAACCCAGCATGGATCATGGGCGATATATTCAGCTATACATCTTCACATCCACTTCTCATCAAAATGACCAGGAGGAGGAACACCCAGCAGTGGAAAAACCAGAGACTGCACCCTCTCCCTCAGAACTATTGGACATGGACATAAACAGTATGTCAGAAAGGGAATTCGGGGTGTAAATTATCCAGGCAATGGCTAGGATGGAGAAAAACATTAATGACAATATAGAAACTCTAAGGGCAGAAATGAGAACCATGTTATATGCAGATGTTAAAAATGCTATTAGTGAGATCCAATCCAATCTATAGTCTAATAGCTAGAGTTATGGAGACAGAGGATAGAATTAGTGATACAGAGGATAAAATGGTTGAGAAGAAAGGTCGGGAGGAGAGATGGAGCAAACTGCTCAGGTATCATGAGAAGAGACTTAGGGAAATAAATGACACCATGATATGTTCCAAGATCAGAATTATTGGAATCCCAGAAGGGATAGAGAAACACAGAAGACTAGAAGATGTAGCTGACCAAAGTCTGAATGAAAATTTCCCCAAACTGGGGAAGGGAAAAAGTGTTCGTGTCTTAGAGGCAGAAAGGACACCCACCAAGATCAATGAGTCTAGAAAGACACCCAGACACATAATTGTAAAATTTGCAAATTACAATTTTAGACAAGAGGTCATGAGGGCAGCTTGGGGAAGACCCATCAGAATTAAGTCAGACTTGTCCATAGAAACCTGGCAAGCCAGAAAGGGCTGGCATGATGTATCAGGGCACAAAACGAGCAGAACATGCAGTCAATAATACTTTCTCCAGCAAGGCTGACATTCAAAATAGATGGAGAGATAAAGAGCTTCCAAGACCGGCAAGGATTAAAAGAGTATGTGACCACCAAGCCGGCACTCCTAGAAAGAACCCATGAGTGACTCAGAACTGAAATTTACAATCTATAGAAACAAAGACTACACAGGCAATGTGATGTCAATAATAATTTATCTTTCAATAATCACTTTCAATGTGAATGACAGGGTTGCAGAATGGATAAAACGACAGGACACATACATATGCTGTCTACAAGAGACACATTTGGAGCCAAAAGATACATCCAGACTGAAAGTGAAAGGATGGAGAATCATGTTTCATGCCAATGGGCCTCAAAAGAAAGCTGGTGTAGTGATTCTCATATCAGATGAATTAGATATTCAGCTAAAGACTGTAATCAGAGATACAGAGGGATGCTAAATCATTTTTAAAGGGTCTATCCTCTAAGAAGATCTAACAATCGTAAACATTTATGTCCCCAATATAGGAGCAGCCAACTACATAAACCAGCTGTTAATCAAAATAAAGAGTCACACTGATATGAATTTATTAATTGCAGGAGATCTTAACATGCCACTCTCAGTAACAGATCATGTAAACATAAAATCAATAAGTAACAAGAGCTTTGAATGACACGTTAGTCCATCAGGTCCATTCATCCAGAATATTTCAGCCTAAAACAACAGAATACTCATTCTTCTCGAGCCCACATGGAACTTTCTCCAGAATAGACCACATACTGGGCCACAAATCAGGACTCAACCAATACCAAAAGATTGATATGATTCCCTGCATTTTCTCAGATCACAATGCTTTGAAACTGGAATGCAACCACAAAAAGTTTGGAAGGAATTCAAACATTTGGAGGCTAAAGACCAACCTGCCCAAGAATGCTTGCTCAACGAGGAAATCAAAGATGAACTTACACAATTCATGGAGACCGATGAGAATGAAGACACACTGATCCAAAACCTATGGGACACAGCAAAGGCAGTCCTAAGGGGGAAATACATAGCTATCCAAGCCTCACTCAAAAAAATTGAAAAACCCTGAATACACCAGCTCTCTCTAAACCTTAAAATACTGGAGAATCAACAACAAATTAAGCAAATCTCATGCACAATAAGGGAAATAATCAAGATTAGAGGAGAGATGAACGAGTTAGAAACCAGAGAAGCAGTAGAATGCATCAATGAATCCAGAAGTTGGTTTTTTGAAATAAACAATAAGTTCAATCATCCAAACTTATCCAAAAGAAAAGAGAGAGGACCTTAATTAACAAAATTATGAATGAAAGGGGAGAGATCACAACTAATCCAAAGGAAATAGAAAAAAACATTAAAAACTTTTATCAACGGCTATATGTCAATAAGTTAAACAATCTAGAAGAAAGGGATGCATTCCTGGAAACCCATAATCTTCCAAGACTGAAACAGGAAGAAATTGACAACCTGTATAGACCAATATCTAGTGACAAGATTAAAAGAAGTGATCAAAAACCTCCCAAAAAACAAGAGTCCAGGACCTGACGGATTCCCTGGGGAATTCCACCAACCATTCAAAGAAGAAATAATACCTATTCTCCTGAAACTGTTCCAAAAAATAGAAACAGAAGGAAAATTGCCAGACTCTTTCTATGAAGCGAGCAGTGCCCTGATCCCCAGACGAGGCAAAGACATGATCAAAAAGGAGAATTTCAGACCAATATCCTTGATGAATATGGCTGCCAAGATTCTCAACAACATCCTAGCTAATAGGATCCAACAGCACATTCAAAAGATTATTTGTCATGACCAGGTGGGATTTATCCCTAGGATGCAAGGGTGTTCAACATGCACAAACCAATCAATGTGATAGCACAAATCAGTAAGAGAAGAGAGAAGAACCACACTGTCCTCGCAATTGATCCAGAAAAAGCATTGGACAAAATTCAGCATCCGTTCCTCATTAAAATTATTCAAAGTAAACAAAACAAAACAAAAACAAACTCTTCAAAGTATAGGGATAGAAGGAACATTCCTCAACATCATCATTCTATCTATGAAAAGTCCACAGCAAATATCATTCTCAATGGGGAAAAGCTGACAGCCTTCCCATTGAGATCAGGAAGGATGCCCACTCTCACCACTTTTGTTCGATATAGTACTAGATATCTTAGTGACAGCAATCAGACAACAAGAAGAAATAAAAGGTATTCAAATTGGCAATGAAGAAGTCAAACTCTCTCTTTGCAAATGATATGATACTTTATATGGAGAACGCAAAAGACTCCACCCCCAAACTACTAGAACTCATACAGCAATTCAGTAATGGGGCAGGATACAAAATCAATGCACAGAAATCAGTGGCTTTCCTATACACTAACAATAAAAATATGGAAAGGAAAATGAGAGAATTGATTCCATTTATGATAGCACCAAAAAGCATAAGATATCTGGGAATAAACCAAACCAAAGAGGTGAAGGATCTGTACTTGAGGAACTACAGAACGCTCATGAAAGAAATCGAAGAAGATAAAAGTTGGAAAAGCATTCCATGCTCATGATTCAGAGAAATAAACATTGTTAAAATGTCTATACTGCCTAGAGCAATCTATACTTTCAATGCCATCCTGATCAAAATTCCACTGGCATTTCTCAAAGGTCTGGAACAAACAATCTCAAAATTTGTATGGAACCACAAAAAATCCCGGTTGAAAAAGAAATGTTGAAAAAGAAAACCAAAGCTGGGGGCATCACGTTGTCTGACTTCAAGCTTTACTACAAAACAGTGATCACCAAGACAGCATGGTACTGGCACAAAAACAGACACATAGACCAGTGGAAAAAAATAGAGAGCCCAGATATGGACCCACCACTCTATGGTAAAATAATCTTTGACAAAACAGGACAAACTATCCAGTGGAAAAAAGACATTCTCTTCAATAAATGGTGCTGGGAAAATTGGACAACTATATGTAGAAGAATGAAACTTGACCATTCTCTTACACCATACATGAAGATAAACTCGAAATAGATAAAAAGACCTCTACGTGAGGCAGGAGTCTATCAAAACCCTAGAGAAGAACATTGGCAGTAACCTCTCTGACATCAGCCACAGCAACTTCTTTCAGGGCATGTCTCCAAAGGCAAAGGAAAGAAAAGCAAAATGAACTTTTGGGACTTCATCAAGATAAAAAGCTTCTGCACAGCAAAGGAAACAGTCAATAAAACAAACAGGCAACCCACAGAAGGGGAGAAGATATTCGCAAATGACACTACAGACAAAGTCTGATGTCTAAGATCTATAAAGAACTCCTCAAATGCAACTCTTGCAAAACAGTTAATCAAATCATTAAATAGGAAGAAGACATAAACAAACACTTCTCCAAAGAAAATATACAAATAGCTAACAGACACATGAAAAAATGTCCATCATCTTTAGCCATCAGGGAGATTCAAATCAAAACCACACTGAGATACGACCTTACACCAGTTAGAATGGCCAAAATCAACAAGACAGTAAACAGCAAATGTTGGAGAGGATGTGGAGAAAGGAGTACCCTCTTCCACTGTTGGTGGGAATGCAGTTGGTGCAGCCGCTTTGGAAAACAGTGTGTAGATTCCTCAAGAAATTAAAAATAGAGCTACCCTATGACCCTGCAATTGCACTCCTGGGTATTTACCCAAAAAATGCAGATGCATTACAAAGAAGGGCCACATATACCCCTATGTTCATAGCACCAATGGCCACAGTTGCCAAAATGTGGAAAGAATCAAGATGCCCTTCAACAGATGAATGGATAAAGAAGTTATGGTCCACATATACAATGGAATATTATGCCTTCATTAGAAAGGATGAAGACCCAACTTTTGTGTAACATGGAAAAGATTATTCAGAGTGAAATAAGTCAAGTGGAGAGAGACAATTATATTATGGTCTCAAGGTGTGGAACATAAAGAGAAACATGGAGGGCATTGTGAGAAGGAGAGGAAAGGTGAATGGGATGAAAACTGGAGTGGGAGATGAATCATGAGAGACTGTGGACACTGAACAACAAACTGAGGGTTTTGGAGGGGTCGTGGTGGGGGTTGGGCAAGCCTGGTGGTGGGTATTGAGGAGGGCACATATTGCATGGTTCACTAGGTGTGCTTTATGAACAATTAATCTTGTAACATTGAAAAAATAAAATAAACATATTTGGGGAAGAAGAAAAAAGAAAATAAGCATATTTGGGGGAAAATATATCAAAGAAACTTTTCGTATAAATAAACATACAAAAAAAGAAGAGTCAATACCACATGATTCCATTCATATGTGGATTCTTAAAAAAAGTAAAGAAACAAAAAGCAGAATCAGACTTATAAACACATTTAACACATTGATCATTGACAGAAGGGAGGGCGGTGACAGATGGGGAAAATTGATGAAGGAAAGAGGGAGATACAGTCTTTCAGTTATGAAATGAATAAGTCATGGGACTAAGAGGCACTGCATGAGGAATATAGTGAAAGATGTTGTAATTGCCTTGTATGGTGACAGATGGTAACTATTCTTATGGTAAATATAGCATAATGTTTAAATTTATCATATCACCATGTTTTAAGCCTGAAACTAATATAGCATTGTGGGTCAACTACACTGAAATAAACAACAACAACAAAAAATACTGAGAAGACATAGGGTGGTGGAATGGATAAACACAATAGAAAACAAACACACAAAAAACCAAGACCTATTCATAGGCTGCCTATAAGATACTCACCTCTGACCTAAAGACACATACAGATTTTAAGTGAAGGGATGGTAAAACAATGTATGAATGGAAGTTAAAAAAAAATAAAACTGGGTAGCAACACTTATATCAGACAAAGTAGATGTTAAAACAAAAACTGTATCAAGAGACAAAAAGGATATTACATCATGATAATGGGATCAATTTAACAAGAGGATAAAATAATTATACATATTTATGCACCCACCATTGAAACACTAAATACCTAAAGCAAATATCAACACCCACTGCCCTCCCATCAACAGTTTATAAGAATGTACGGTTGTCTAAACCTCGATGAGACCTTGATGAAATCATGAAATAAGAGCATAATATTTAAAGCTTTCATATGCACAGTAAAGTGAATTGATTTAAGTAGAAATTAAACTTGAACCTTGGTATAATCAACTCAGTCATTAACATAGTAACAACTCAGGTAACATCCACTCAGATATATGTAGCCCAGACTACAGAATATAAATTCACATGATGACAGGACCTAGGAATACCTTGTTGAGCTCTATTTTTCATCATAATTTCCATTAAGCCTTATCCATTCTCTGGTTTAGAAAGTATGCATTTTCTCAGTTTTTTTTGATTCATTTGTTTGCTTGTTTTCCCAAATATGTTTATTTTATTTTTTCAGTGTTACAAGATTAATTGTTCATCCACCACATGTTTGTTTTTTGTTAAATACATTCTAAATGCCTCTTTCAGAAAAGACCCCAGTCTCAGCCTCTCTCTATCCTTGCTACAATGATGAGTCCAAGGATGGTGCAGAGGAGAGGCAAAGCTAAGTAAAAAGTTGTATAGATTTATGGTGGCTTGACTAGTTTTCTTGTGAATGGTGGCTATTTTCCTTCAGAAAGTCTGAAGGAAAAATATTCAGACTTGATGATACAAATGCATGCTAATTAAAGTCTGGGGACAAGATATTTGTAGGATATTTCCTCTTGAGGTCTTCAATTAGGATAAGATCTGGATTATGTCATATATGTCTCATCTCTGACCAGAACCTTAACTTATAGTCCTTTCTCATATTAACTATATGATTTGGGCCAGTCTGATCTGAGAAGATAAAATGAGCTTCTGTCTATCCACACCCCCAATCAATTCTCAGTCTTAGTTCAGACATGGAAAAGGAGAAACAACTTCTCCACCAGAGTGCAGCACCAAAGAAACCTAGAAGTCCTGGTGGCAATTGCAAAAGGAAATGGCAGAAATTGTGAGGTAGTCATCTTTAACATTTACTCCGGTGCTTGAAGCTTTCCTATATTCTAAAAAAATCATATTAAGATTATAACAGTTGACTTGCATGAATGATGATAATTATGGACTATTAAAATAATTTTGTATAATTTGTGTATATTAATTCTGATGGACAAGGCAGGTAAAATAGTCAAATTATACTTGTGGCGCAAAGGAATAACATGGAGGACATTAGGATAAGGAAAGGAAAAGTGAATTGGGGGATATCGAAGGGGGAGACTGAACTCTGAGAAACTGAGGGTTTTGGAGGGCAGAGGGTGGGGGAATAGGTGAGCCTGGCCAAGAGACTGGACTCTGAGAAACTGAGGGCTTTGGAGGGAGGGTGTGGGGGAGTAGGTGAGCCTGGCAATGGGTATTAAAGAGGGCATGTATTGCATGGAGCACTGGATGTGCTGCATAAACAATGAATCTTGAAACACTGAAAAAATAAAATTAAATTAAAAAATCATACTGAGCATGTAGGTAAGAGCATAGCTCTATGAGTGGTTAATAAATAATGTCCATCTTTATTCATGTTCCATACAAGAGTTTTTATTAAAGTCATTAAGATTTTTAAAATTTAATTTAATTTTTCAGTTTTCCAAGGTTCATTGTTCATGCACCACACCCAGTGCTCCTTGCAATATGTGCCCTCCTCAATACTCTCCACCAGGCTCGCCCAACACCCACCTCCTTCCCCTCCAAAACCCTCAGTTTGTTTCTCAGAGTCCACAGTCTTTCATGTTTCATCTCCCCTTCTGATTGTCATTCAGATTTTATTTTAATTTTTTACGTCTAAGGTGATTTGTCTGCATAAATTAGATAATGGAGAAGGTCAAATGTATCCTGGGTATAAAATCTTATGTTATTAATAGTAATTAAGGTCCTGAGCTCCAGGGTCCTAAAGAATAAGGTTAAAGGTTCACCCCTACCACCTACTTCAGTGGACTTAGGAAAAGACAATGTTTCCACACTTTGGCTTTGAAATCAGTACATTAGATGAAGCAAGAGCACACAAATCTGAAATATCATTGCAACTGAAAGCAGCATAGTATGTGAAAAGCTGAGTACACTGCATAGCATAACTAGTATTTAATAAAGGAAAGCTCATGACTTGTTTTCTCCAGTCAATAAAATATATATTGACATAGTGGGATCTGTAAAACTTCCTGTACTTTCCCCTAGTTGTCTATTTGGATGGATTAGCACACTGATGTGAAAACATTGAAAACAAAATTCATTAAATATTATAACCAATAAAAATACATTAATATTAAAGCAGAAATTAAGGTAGATAAACATCATACGATCCAAAACTTTTTAAAACTTGGTTTGACAGAAAGGACGAATTGGGGAAAATCAGAACTGGTGATGAACCAAGAGACTGTAGACTCTGAGCAACAAACCGAGGGTTTTGGAGAGGAGAGGGATGGGGGGGGGTTGGCTGAACCTGGTAGTGGGTACTGAGGAGGGCACCTATTGCATGGAGCACTGGGTGTGGTACATGAACAATGAATCTTGGAACACTGAAAAAATAAAATAAAATTAGTTAATAAAAAAAATAAAAGTTGATTTGTGTATCTATAGTTATATAAGAATCACCACATCAGTTGATCTCTTAGAATTTATACTACCTACTCTGTTTTTTTTAAAAAAAAGATTTTACTTATTAGAGAGAATAAGTAAGAAGAGAGGGAGAGAAAGAAGGAGAGAGAGAGAGAAAGAGAACACAAGCATGGGGATGGGAGAGGGAGAAATAGACCTTCCACCAAGCAGGGAGCCTGATGCAGGGCTTGATGCCAGGACCTTGGGATCATGACCTGAGCTGAAGGCAGACACTTAATGACTGAGCCACCCAGGCACCACAAGTGTTCTTTTTTTGACAGAAAACATGTGGAAAGCCTTTATGGATAAGGTCATGATTTGATTTGGTTTATTTTCTGTCTCTCTCTCATCTGAGTGAGAAGTGATAGACAAGTATTTTTCCCAATTAGTGAGCTGTTTTGACATCAGAAGGAGGGATGGAGTTGTTCTCATGGATGACACCTCTGTCTCAGGGTTATCAGGACTGCTTTGAATCTTAACACAGGCAAAGCTGATCTCTAAAGAGGTAAGGGCTGGACAGCCACACAGCAACCCAGGATATGGATGCTCCAGTCCCTATCTATTCTGCTGGGTTCCTGGGAGGGAGGCTACAATTAGGGGAGATATCTCACGACGGTTGCAGGACACCATAACAAACACCTCTTCACTGCCAGGTGGGCTAAAAGTTGCCAAGTTTATTGGCAACTTCATTGTTTGTTTATTCCAAGAGAGAAGGTACAACATAAGTGTGCTTAATTCTACCTGTTTCTTTGATCTAATCTTCTCAAGGAAAGGGACAAGCACCTAGAAGAAAGCACAGATACAAAGGAAAGGTTCAATGCATGGATTGTGGTAGATATAATATGAGAATTACGTAAAGATTGTGGTTGATTGTGATTATATGTAGAAGATTATATACAGATTGTGGTAGATATAATATGTGAAAATATAAATATATTTTCTCAGAAAAAGTTGTGTTATAGGTCTCTGAAGCGTTTTGGTTTCCTGAAGAAATTCTACCCTTTGGCTTTTTAAGATTCAACTGAAGCTCCTGTTAATATTCCTGCACCCCCCCAAAATTATATCTATATCTATATCTATATCTATATCTATATCTATATCTATATCTATATCTATATCTATATATCTATATCTATATCTATATCTATATCATCTATATCATCTATATCTATATCATCTATATCTATATCTATATCATATATATCATCTATATCTATATCTATATCATCTATATATCTTTATCTATCTATCATCTATCTATCTATCTATCTATCTATCTATCTATCTATCTATCTATCTATCTATCATCTATCTTTGCACCCATTTCAGTATGGTGTGGTTCAGTATGGAATTTTTTAAAGATTTTCTTCCTTCCTTCCTTCCTTCCTTCCTTCCTTCCTTCCTTCCTTCCTTCCTTCCTTCCTTCCTTCCTTCCTTCCTTCCTTCCTTCTTTCTTCTTTCTTTCTTTCTTTCTTTCTTTTTCTTTTTTCTTTTTCTTTCTTTCATCTGAGAGAGAAGGGAGATAGAGAGAGAGAAGAGAGAACATGAGCAAGGGGGAAGGGCAGAGGGAGTGGGAGAAGCAGACTCCCAATGAGCAGGGACACTGACCCTGGGCTCCATCTCAGAACCAAGAGATCATGGCCAGAGATGAAGGCAGATGCTTAACCAACTGAGCCACCCAGGCAACTCTGAAATCTCTATTTAAAAAAAAATTCGTTTATTTTTATTTTTTTCAGTGTTCCAAGATTCATTGTTTACACACCACACCCAGTGCTCCATGCAATATGTGCCCTCCTTAATACCCACCACCAGGCTCACCTATCCCCCACCCCCATCCCCTCCAAACCCCTGAGTTTGTTCCTCAGAGTCCACAGTCTCATGGTTCATCTCCCTCTTCAATTTCCCACAATTCACTTTTCCTTTCCTTCTAATGTCCTCCATGTTATTCCTTACGCTCCACAAGTAAGTGAAACCATATGATAATTGACTCTGCTTGACTTATTTCACCCAGAATAATATGTATTTTTTATAGGCGTCTTCTTTGATTCTGGTGAGCAGATAACTTTGAGAAACCATTCTTTGTTACATCAAGGGAAAACTCTAGATGCAGATTACCAGTGTTACCTCTTGTTTCCTCTGCAATTGGAAAATTACCTAATCCGTTTCAGCTCCTCTGCTCTTGCTGGTAAAATAAAGGTACAATTATTCATATTAATTCATTCTTCTTTTTGTTTTTTAAGCTTTTTATAAGTCCAGTTAGTTAACATACACTATTATTTTCAGGTGTGCAATATATTTATTCAACACTTACATACAATGCTTAGTGCTCATCATAACGAGTGCACTTTTTAATCTCCATTACCATTTAACCCATCCCCCATGATAACCATCATTTTGTTCTCCATATCTGAGTCTGTTTATTGGCTTGCCTCTCCTATTTTCCTTTGTTCATTAGTTTTGCTTCTTAAATTCCACTTTTGAGTGAAATCATATGGTATTTGCCTTTCTGACTGACTTATTCCACTTAGCATAGTACTATTTTGATCCATCCATGTCCTTGGAAAGAGCAAGATTTCATTATTTTTTATGACTGAGTAAAAATCCATTGTGTGTGTGTGTGTGTGTGTGTGTGTGTGTGTGTGTATTACTTTTTCCATTCATCCATTTCAAAAGTCTGGCTAGTGTAGATAATGCTTCTCTAAACATTAGGGCACATGTATCCCTTTGAATTAGTGTGTTTATATTCTTTGGGTAATTACCTAAAACTCTAATTGCTGGATTATATGGTAGTTTTATTTTTAACTTTTTAAGGAAGCTCCATACTGTTTTCCACAGTGGCTGCAACAGTTTGCGTTCTCACCAACAGTGCAGGAAGGTTGCCCTTTCTCCATGTCCTTGCCAAAGTCTGTAGTTTTTTGTGTTATTGATTTTACCCATTCTGACAGATGTGATGTAATATTGCATTGCAATTTTAATTTATATTTCCCTGATGATCCCAGATGATATTAAACATCTTTTCATGTGTCTGTTGGTCATCTTTGGAATGTCTTTGGAAAAATGTCTATTCATGTCATCAGCCCATTTTTTAATCATATTATCATTCAGTTTTGGGGTATTGAGTTTTATAAGTTCTTTATATATTTTGTATACTAACCCTTTATCAGATTCCATTGCCTTTTAGTTTTATTGTTTCCTTCACTGTGCAGAAGTATTTTTATTTTGTTGTGGTCTGAATAGTTCATTTTTTCTTTTGTTTCCCTTGCCTGAGGAGACATATCTAGTAAGAAGTTGCTATTGCCAACATAAAAGAGGTTGTTGCCTGTGCTCTTTTCTAGGATTTTAATGGTTTAATGAATCACACTCAGGTCTTTTATCCATTTTGATTTTGTTTTTGTGTATGGTGTAAGAAAGAAGTCTAGTTTTCTTCTTTCACATGATGCTAACCAGTTTTCCTAACAGCATCTTTTCTCCATTGTGTATTTTTTCCTGCTTCATTGAATATTAATTAACAATATAGTTGTGGGTTCCTTCTGGGTTTTCTATTCTGTTCTATCAATATATTTGTATATTTGGGGCCAGTACCATGCTGTTTTGATCACCACAGATTTGTAATAATACTTGAAGTCTGGAATTCTGATGCCTCCAGCTTTGCCTTACTTTTTCAATGTTTCTTGGGCTATTTTGGGTCTTCTGTGGTTCCATGCATATGTTAGCATTGTTTGTTCTATCTCTGTGAAAAATGTTGATGGCATTTTGATAGGGAATGCATTAAATGCATAGATTTCTTTGGGGAGCATAGACACTTAACAACTTTTTTTAATTTTAATTTTTTTCTTTTAACTTTATGAGCATGGATTGTCTTTCAATTTCCTTGTGTTATCTTCAATTCATTTCATCACTATGTTATAGTCTCTGAGGACAGATCTTTCACCTCTTTGGTTAGGTCAATTCCTAGATATCTTCTTGCTTTTGGTACAGTTGTAAATAGGATAGATTTTTCTTTTTTTTTTTTTTTT
>CM053607.1:126960447-127012082 GCA_028646535.1 Procyon lotor | reverse complement strand
TATGTTACCATATTCTTTGAACTGTTTTAAGAGACTTTAGGATCTGACAAGTTTGGTTATGTGAATCCTGGATATATTAGAGACAATTTGTTTCCATCCCTTTATTGCGTGAAAAGAAAAAAAATAAAAAAGTGAAATATACAATAACTTTTTGATGTCTTCAGAGACCCAATTCTTCCAACAAAAATGCCTGAAACTGCAGTGCTTTTCTAAATAACACAGAGCATAATATTTGCTCCTGTATACCTAAGTGACAAATGTACTAATCTAATAAGAAGTTATGAGCTGCTCCTAAGAACAATGAGAGAATTCAGAATTTCAGGGTTGGCTGAGGAAGCACAACTTCTAACAGCTGGATTTAATTGTTATGGCATTGAAACAATCTGATCTCCCTTGAACTATAAAAGACAGATTTCAGGTTGCCAAAAGCTGACAAATCTGCAGTAGTTGATATGTTTATTCATGAGGACCAAAGAATAAACCTGTCTCTTTTCTCTTGGCCTCAGAAAATTTTCAGGTTTTTTGTAAAAAAAAAAAAAAGGAGGAGCAATGTTATCTCCACAAATTCTAATAAATTAAATTCAGTAGCACATTAAGAAGATTACACAATTTGATCAAGTGAGATTTCCCCTTTGTAGATGACATATGCTAAAAACAAACAAACAAACATTTAAAGCTTTTTTCCTCCAAATATTTTATTTTATTTTTTCAGTGTTATAAGATTAATTGTTCATGCACCACATCCAATGTTCCATGAAATACATGCTCTCCTCAATACCCATCACCAGGCTCGCCCAACACCCCACCTCCACCCCTTCAAAACCCTCAGTTTGTTGCTCAGAGTCCACAGTCTCTCATGGCTCACCTCTCCCTCCTATTTCTGCCCATTCACCCTTCCTTTCCTTCTCACAATGCCCTCCTTATTTTTCCTTATGCTCCACAACTAAGTGAGACCATAAGATAATTGAATCTCTCCATTTGACTTATTTCACTTCTTCAGTATGTCCATGTTGATAAAAAAGTTGGGTCATTCATTCTTTCTGATGGAGGCATAATATTCCACTGTATATATGGACCATGTCTTCTTTATCCATTCATCTGTTGAAGGGCATCTTGGTTCTTTCCACATTCTGGTGATTGTGGCCATTGCTGCTACGAACATCGGGGGTATATGTGGCCCTACTTTGTACTACATCTCCTTCTTTGGGATAAATACCCAGTAGTGCAATTGCAGGGTCATAGGGTAGCTCTATTTTTAATTTCCCGAGGAATATCCACACTGTTTTCCAAAGTGACTGCACCAACTTGCATTCCCACCAACAGTGGAAGAGGGTAACCCTTTCTCCACATTCTCTCCAACACTTGTTTACTGTCCTGTTGATTTTGGCCATTCTAACTGGTGTAAGATGGTATCTCAGTGTGGTTTTGATTTGAATCTCCCTGATAGCTAAAGATGATGAACATTTTTTCGTGTGTCTGTTAGCCATTTGTAAGTCTTCTTGTATGTATGTATGTATGAACAGAAGTGTCTGTTCATGTCTTCTGCCCATTTTTTGACGTGATTATCTGTTTCGTGAGTATTGAGTTTAGAGTTCTTTATAGATCTTAGATATCAGACCTTTGTTTGTAGTGTCATTTGCGAATATCTTCTCCTATTCTGTGGGTTGCCTGTTTGTTTTGTTGACAGTTTCCTTTGCTGTGCAGAAGATTTTTATCTTGATGAAGTCCCAAAAGTTCCTTTTTTGCTATTATTTCCTTTGACTTTGGAGAAATGTCCTGAAAGAAGTTGCTGTGGCTGATGTCGAAGAGGTTATTGACTATGTTCTTCTCTAGGGTTTGGATAGATTCCTGCCTCACATTGAGGTCTTTTATCCATTTCGGGTTTATCTTTGTGTATGGTGTAAGAGAATGGTCAACTTTCTTTCTTCTACATATACTTGTCCAATTTTCCCAGCACCATTGATTGTCTTTTTTCCACTGGATATTTTTTCCTGCTTTGTCAAAGATTATTTGACCATAGAGTTGTGGGTCCATATCTTGGCTGTCTATTCTGTTCCACTGGTCTATGTGTCTGCTTTTGTGCCAGTACCAAGCTGTCTTGGTGATCATTGCTTTGTAGTAAAGCTTGAAATCAGGCAATGTGATGCCCCCAGCTTGGTTTTTCTTTTTCAACATTTCCTTAGCAATTCGGGTTTTTTTTCTGGTTCCATACAAATTGTAAGATTGTTTGTTTCAGCCCTTTGAAGAAGATCGGTGGAATTTTGATCAGGATGGCATTGATAGTATAGCTTGCTCTGGGAAGTATAGACATTTTAACAATGTGTATTCTTCCGATCCATGAGCATGGAATGCTTTTGCACCTTTTTGTATCTTCTTCAATTTCTTTCATAATTGTTCTTGTAGTTCCTCAAGTAAAAATCCTTTACCTCTTTGGTTAGGTTTATTCCTAGGTATCTTATGATTCTTGGTGCTACAGTAAAAGGAATAGATTCTCTAATTTCCCTTTCCATATTTTCATTGTTAGTGTATAGGAAAGCAACCAATTTCTGTGCATTGATTTTGTATCCTACCACATTACTGAATTGCTGTATGAGTTTCAGTATTGTGGGGGTGGTCTTTTTGGTTTTCCATATAAAATATCATGTCATCTCTGGAGAGAGAGTTTGACTTCTTCTTTGCCAATTTGAATACATTTTATTTCTTTTTGTTGTCTGATTGCTGTCATTAGGATTTCTAGTACTCTAAGGGCATAATTGAGAACCAGTATAGCATATGTTAAAAACACTTTCAGTGAGATACAATCTAATATAAATAGTCTAACAGCTAGAGTTATGGCGACAGAGGATAGAATTAGTGATCTAGAGTGTAAAATGAGAAGAAAGGTCAGGAGGAAAACTGGAGCAAACTGCTCAGGAATCATGAGAAGAGACTTAGGGAAATAAATGACACCATGAAACGTTCCAACAGAATTATTGGAATCCAGAGGGGATAGAGAGAGACAGAAGACTAGAAGATATAGCTGACCAAATTCTGAATGAAAATTTCCCCAATTTGGGGAATGGAAGAAGTGTTCATGTCCTAGAGGTGGAAAGGAAACCTGCCAAGAGCAATGAGTCTAGAAGGACACCCAGACACATAATTGTAAAATTTGCAAATTATTTTAGACACGAGTTCCTGAGGGCAGAAGGGGGAAGAAATTCCTTACATACGAGGAAGACTCATCAGAATAACATCAGACCTGTCCATAGAAACCTGGCAAGCTAGAAAGAGCTGGCATGATATATTCAGGGCATTAAATGAGAAGAACATGCCGCCAAGAATACTTCCTCCAGCAAGGCTAACATTCAAAATGGATCGAGAGACAAAGAACTTCCAAGACTGACAAGGATTATAAAAGAGTATGTGACCACAAAGCTGGTACTACAATTAATATTAAAGGGGGTTCTATAAAAGTAGAAAGAACCCACGAGTGACTTAGAACAGAAATTTACAATCTATAAAACAAAGACTTCACAGGCAACATGAGGTCAATAAAAACTAAATTTTTTATTGTTATCTAAATTACAGTTACCATACAATATAATACTAGTTTCAGGTGTGCAATACCCTGACTCAACACTTCCAGACAAAACCTGGTGTTCATCCCAAGTTCTGTCCTGAGTTCCACCCAAAATCCTAGAGGAGAACCTCATCTGCACTGGTCACAGAAACTTCTTTCAAGACATATCTCTAAAGGCATGAGAAACAAAACTAAAAATGAACTTTTGGCACTTCACCCAGATAAAAAGCACAGCAAAGGAAACAATAAACAAAACTAAAAAGCAACCTACATAATGGGAGAAAATATTTGCAAATGACATTACAGATAAAGGGCTGATACCCAAGATCTATACAGAACTTCTCAAATGCAACACCTAAAGAACAAATAATCCAATAAAAAAATGGACAGAAGAGAGGCGCCTGGGTGGCTCAGTGGGTTAAGCCTCTGCCTTCAGCTCAGGTCACGATCTCAGAGTCCTGGGTTCAAGTCCTTCATCGGGCTCTCTGCTCAGTGGGGAAACTGCTTTCCCCTCTCTCTCTCTGCCTGCCTCTCTGCCTACTTGTGATCTCTCTCTCTCTGTCAAACAAATAAATAAAATCTTAAAAAAAAATGGGTAGAACATATGAACAGACACTTCTCTAAAGAGGAGCTACAAATCGCCAATAGATACATGACAAAATTATCCACATCAGTTTTCAGGAGGGAGATATAGATCAAAACCACAATTAGGTATCACCTTACAGCATTCAGAATGGCCAGAATCAACAAGACAGGGAATACCAAATGCTTACACGGATGTAAAGAAAGGAGAACCCTCTTACATTCTTGGTGGGAATGCAAGCTGGTACAGACACTCTGGAAAAAATTATGGATGTTACACAAAAAGTTAAAAATAGAGCTACCTTATGACCCAGTAATTGTACTAATGGGTATTTATCCCAAAGATAAAGATTTAGAGAAAAGAAGGAGCACATGTACCCCAACGTTCACAGCAGCAATGTCCACAATAGCCAAAATGTGGATGGAAATGAGATGTCCTTCAACAGAAGAATGGAAAAAGAAAAAGTAGAACATATTTACAATGGAATATTACTCAGCCATCAGAAGGGATGAATACATACCACTGACATGGACATGGGTGGAATTGGAAGGGATTATGCTACGTGAAATAAGCCTAGCAGAGAAAGACAGTTATCATATGGTTTCACTCATATGTGGCACATAAGGACTAATGGAAAGGAAAATAGAAGTGGGGAAAACAGAATAGTAAGAAATCTGAGAGGGAGACAAGCAATATGAAACTAGACTCTAGGAAACAAACTTTCGGTTGCAGAAAGGGGGTTGGGAGAGGGGATGGACTAACTGAGTGATGGGCATTAAAGAGTACAGTGATGTGATGTGTACTAGGTGTTACATGCTACTGATGTATCATTGAAAATTTAAAAAAAAAGCAATGCTGCCCTATACCGTGGCTGATTGAATATAAATAGAAGTTAGAGAAACAGTAGAATGCATCAACAAAACCAGATGTTGGTTTTTGAAAGAATCAATAAGATCAATGAGCCACTGGCCAAATTAATCCAAAAGAAAAGGAGGACTCAAATTAACAAAATTATGAATGAAAGGGGAGAGATCACGACTAATCCAAAGGAAATAGAAACAATCATCAGAAATTATTATCAACAGCTATATGCCAAAAAGTTAAGCAACCTAGAAGAAATGGACACATTCCCGGAAAGCTATAAACTTCCAAGACTGAAACAGGAAGAAATTAACAACCCGAATAGACCAATATCTAGTAACAAGAATGAAGCATTGATCAAAAGCTCCCAAAAAACAAGAACCCAGGGCCTGACGGATTCCCTGGGAAATTCTACCAAACATTCAAGGAAGAAATAATACCTATTCTGATGAAACTCTATCAAAAAATAGAAATGTTGGAAAGGAAAACTTCCAAACTCTTTCTGTGAAGCCAGCATTACACTGAACCTCAAACCAGGCAAAGACCCCATCCAAAAGGATAATTTCAAACCAATATCCCTGATGAATATGGATGCCAAGATTCTCAACAAGATCCTAGCTAATAGGATCCAACAGCACATTTAAAAGATGATTCATCATGACCAGGTAGGATTTATCCCTGGGATGCAAGGGTGGTTCAACATTCGCCAAACAATGTGATAGGACAAATCAATAAAAGAGAAGAACCACATGGTCCACTCAATTGATGCAGACAAAACATTTGATAAAACACAGCATCCATTCCTGATTAAAACTTTTCAAAAATAGGGATAGAAGGAATATTCCTCACCTTCATAAAATCTGTCTATGAGTAGCCCACAGCAAATATCATTCTCAATGGGGAAAAGCTGACAGCCTTCCCTATCAGATCAGGAGCAGGACAAGGATGCCAAGTTTTGCCACTCTTTTTTATTTTTTAAAGATTTTATTTATTTGACGGAGAGAAACACAGCGAGAGAGGGAACACAAGCAGAGGGAATGGTAGCGGGAGAAGAATACCTCCTGCTGAGCAGGGAGCCCGATGCGGGGGCTCGATCCCAGGACTCTGGGATCATGACCTGAGCCAAAGGCAGATGTTTAATGACTGAGCCACCCAGGCGCCCCTTGCCACTCTTTTCAACATAGTACTAGAAGGTGTAGCAACAACAATCAGACAACAAAAAGAAATAAAAGGTATCCAAATTGGCAATGAGGAAGTCAAACTCTTTCTTCCCAGATGATACACTTTATATGTAAAACCCAAAGACTCCACCCTCAAACTAATGGAAGTCATAGAGCAATTCAGTAATGTGGCATGATACAAATTCAATGCACAGAAATCAGTCGCTTTCTTAAACTCTAACAATGAAAATATGGAAAGGGAATTAGAGAATCAATTCCATTTACTATAGCACGAAGAACCATAAGATACATGGGAATAAACCTAACCAAAAAGGTAAAGAATCTGTACACGAGGAACTACAGAACACTCATGAAAGAGATTGAAGAAGACACAAAAAGGTGGAAAAGCTTTCCATGGTCATGGATGGAAGAATAAACGTGGTTAAAATGTCTATACCCACAACAATCTATACTTTCGATGCCATCCTGTTGAAAATTCCACCAGTTTTTTTCAAAGGGCTGGAACAAACAATCCTAAAATTTGTATGGAGCCAGAAAAGATCCTGAATTGCTAAGGAAATGCTGAAAAAGAAAAACAAAGCTTGGGGGCATCAGATAGCCTGATTTCAAGCTTTACTAAAATGCTATTTTCACCAAGATAGCATGGTACTGGCACAAACACAGACACATACACCAGTGGAACAGAGTATAGAGCCCAGAAATGGACCTGCTACTCTGTGGTGAAATAATCTTCGACAAAGCAAGAAAGAATATCCAGGAAAAAAGATAGTCATTTCAATAAATGATACTGGGAAAATTGGACAGCTGTGAATAGAAGAATGAAACTTGACTGTTTCTTACGCCATACACAAAGATAAACCCAAAATGGATAAAAGATCTCAATGTGAGGCAGGAATCTATCAAAATCCTAGAGGAGAACATAGGCAGTAACCTCTTCAACATCAGCCACAGCAACTTCTTTCAGCATATGTCTCCAAAGACAAAGGAAAGAAAAGCGAAATTGAACTTTTGGGACTTCATCAAGATAAAAATCTGCACAGCAAAGGAAACTGTCAACAAAACAAACAGACATCCCACGGATTGGGAGAAGATATTTGTGAATAATTCTACAGACAAGGGTCTGATCTAAGATTTATAAAGATCTCCTCAAAGTCAACACTCACAAAACAGAAACTCACATCAAAAAATGAGCAGAAGACATGAACAGGCACTTCTCCAAAGAAGACATACAAATGGCTAACAGACACATGAAGAAACTTCATCATTAGCCATCAGGGAGATTCAAATCAAAACCACAATGAGAGAGCACCTTACACCAGTTAGAATGGCCAAAATCAACAAGATAGGAAACAACAAGTGTTAGAGAGGATGTGGAGAAAGGGTTACCCTCTTCCACTGTTGGTGGGAGTGCAAGTTGGTGCAGCTACTTTGGAAAACAATGTGTAGATTCCTCAAGAAATTAAAAATAGAGCTACCCTATGACCCGGCCATTGCACTACTGGGTATTTACCCCAGAGATACAGATGCAGTGAAAATTAGGGCCACATGTACCCCAATGTTCATAGCAGCAATGGCCACAATCACCAAACTGGTGAAGGAGCCAAGATGCCCTTCAATAGATGGATGGATAAGGAAGATATGGTGCATATATACAATAGAATATTGCTCAGCCAAAAGGATGATTACCCAAATTTGTATCAACATGGACGGGAGTAAGGGAGATTATGCTGAGTGAAATAAGTCAATCAATTAATCTTGTGACAGTGAAAATACAAAATAAAAGTATTTGGGAATAAAAAGAAATAAGTCAATTAGAGAAAGTCAATTATCACATGGTTTCACTTACTTGTGGGGCAAAAGGAATAACAAGGAAGACCTTAGAGAAGGAAAGGATAATTGAATTGGGTTAAATCAGAGGGGGAGATGGACCATGATGCTACATTGATAAATTTTGAGGGCATCATGCTAAATGAAATAAACTCACAAAATGGCAAGTCCAACTTATATGAGGTATCTAAAGCTAACTCATAGAAATAGGAAGTAGAATAGTGATTTTATAGAATTTTTTTTACCTCATTCCCAGTTTTTCCTATTATTATTATGCATCAGGATGGTACCAGTGTTAAACCAATGAATTAGTAATAATGCATTATTGCTAATTAGCATCCATAGTTTTCAGGTTTCACTGTTTCTATTGTATATTATGGCTTTTGACCCATGTTTAGTGACATATATGTATCATTTCAATAACATATGGGATAATAAAGCTGCCTTAAAAACCTCCAGTGCCCCACCTATCTATGCTTAGCCCCCTTACTCAAACTTTTAGCAACTGCTGAACTTTCATGTCTTCACTGTTTGCCTTTTATGGAATGTCTTAAACTTGGGTTCATACAATGTGTACCATTTATAGCTTGGTTTCTTTTTTTTTTTTTAAAGATTGTATTTATTTATTTATTTATTTGACAAGGAGAGACACAGCGAGAGAGAGAACACAAGCAGGGGGAGTGGGAGAGGCAGAGTTCCTTCAAAGCAGAGAGCCCTATGTGTGGCTCAATATCAGGATGCTGGGATCATGACCTGAGCCAAAGGCAGATGCTTAATGAGTCACCCAGATGCCCCTCAGCATCTTTAGCTGAAAATCTAATTTATCTGATAGGAGAATTGCTACCCCAGCTTACTTTTGAGGCACATTGGCATGAAAGATGGTTCTCCATCCTTTCACTTTCAGTCTGGATGTATCTTTTGGCTCCAAATGAGTCTCTTGTAGACAGCATATGGACGGGTCCTGCTGCTTTATCCATTCTGCAGCCCTGTGCCATTTTATGGGAGCGTTTAGGCCATTCACGTTGAGAGTGATTATTGAAAGATAAGTGTTTATTGACATCATGTTGCCTTTGTAACCCTTGTTTCTATTGATTGTAAATTTCTGTTCTAAATCACTCATGGGTTCTCTCTACTTTTATAGAACCCCCTTTAATATTTCCTGAAGTGCCGGTTTCTTGGTCACATACTGTTTTAATCCTTGCCGATCTTGGAAGCTGCTTATCTCTCCATTTTGAATGTCAGCCTTGCTGGATAAAGTATTCTTGGCTGCATGTTCTTCTCATTTAGTGCCTTGAATATGTCTTGCCCGCCCTTTCTGGCTTGCCAGGTTTCTGTGGACAGGTCTGATGTTATTCTAATGGGTCTTCCTCCATATGTAAGGGATCTCTTCCCCCTAGCTGCTCTCAGGATCTCTTGTCTAAAATTATAATTCACAAATTTTACTATGATATTTCTTGCTGTATTTCTAGACTCATTGATCTTGGCAGGGGTCCTTTCTGCCTCTAGGACACGTACCCTTGTTCCATTCCCCAGACTGGGGAAATTTTCATTCAGAATTTGGTCAGCTCTATCTTCTAGTCTTCTGTCTTTCTCTACCCCCTCTGGGATTCCAATAATTCTGACGTTGGAATGTTTCATGGTATCATTTATTTCCCTAAGTCTCTTCTCATGACTCCTGAGCAGTTTGCTCCAGCTGTCTTCCTGTCCTTTCTTCTCTATCATTTTATCCTCTAGATCACTAATTTTACCCTCTGTCTCTGTAACTCTAGCTGTTAAACTATTTAGATTGGATTGGATCTCACTGATAGCACTTCTTACATCGGCTATACTGGTTTTCATTTCTGCCCTTAGAGATTCTATATTGTCATTGATCCTAATCATTATCTGGATAATTGTCAGCCTGAATTCCCTTTCTGACATGCTGTTAATGTCCATGTCTAAAGTTCTGAGGGAGAGCGCACAGTCTCCGGGTTCTTCCTCTGTTGGGTGTTCCTCCTCCTAGTCATTTTGATGGGAGGTGGAGGAGAGGATATATTGTTGGATATTTTGCCCACGATCCAGGCAGGGTGCACTCTGGAAGGTTTAGGAGAAATTGGGATTCACCACTAAAAAGAAAGAATAAGGATAAAAAGGATAGAGAGAAACAAAAAAAGGGGGTCTCAGTCAGAATGGGCCTCAACAATAAGATTTATAAAGTATGTAGACAAAAAAGAACGAACATACAGACTGACGAGAGTAGATGACAAGAAATAAAAGAACCTAGTCAGAATGAACTGCAGGAATAAGTTTTTCTGTAATACCAGAACAAAAACAAATAGGCAGAAACTCTGATAGAAGGATAAGATGGGAGGTTGGTTATAGCCCCTCCTGTGCGAGGATGGTTATTTATCGTTGTATTAAGCCTCTAGATATAATGTTAAGTAGTTTAAAAAAATAAAAACAAAAAAACAAAATCAAACCAAGAAATGTGAAAACAAGTGAATAAAAAATAAAGTGAATAAAAAAAACCTTGTGTTTATGAAATATACAGGTTTGAGGGTATTATCAAGCACTTAATATATTGATTTCCCCTGATGTTGGAGGTTTAAAAGTCTTATGGTGACTCTGTGGTTATAGTCCTTTTTTTTTTTTTACTTGTCTTCTGGGGGAGGGGTCTGGCCAGTTGTTTTCTAGTCAATCTTGCTTGGGTTGAGTCACCCTGTCCCCCAATCAGTGGGTAGAGCTCTGTGAAACCCGATTTCTCAGTCTTTAGCTCTCTGAATGCTTTTGGCTTTTTGTACCCTTTCTTCCTTTTAGAGAGTCTGAGCGAGGGATCTGTCTGTCCGCAGCCAGACCTCCCTGTCACAGAGAAGCCACTGTCTGCTCCCCTCTGGGTGGACCAGAAGCAGCACTCCCCTCTGCAAATCTCTAGCACAGCCGCCTTTTCCAGGCAGCGCGCATTCAGCAGTTTGGTGGCTCCATGTGACCAAGCATGCTCCCCTGCACTATGGGCTCCAGGCCGCGGCGGGGTGTGGCCAGATCTTGCCAATACTACTGCACCCACAGGCAGCGCAGTTCTTGCCTTTGGTGGTGCACCATCTAGAGAGCTCTGTACACGGAGAAAAGCTTTGGGCTCCGGGACCACAGCAGACTCTCTAAGGTGCTTTCAGGGGCACGCTCACCCGGCCCACAAAATGGTGTGGGGAGCAGGTCCCTGTCCCCCACTGGTCTCTCTTTGAGGCAAGCAGTGTCCTTCCTGGGGGCGTGGGTCCAAGCTTGTGCTTACACCCACCCCCTTCCACTCGCTGCTCCTCAGAACCTTATGCTCTTTTTAAGTGTTTTTAACCGGGCTCTAAGTTATTGCCACTCTGCAACCACCTGGCGCTTTCCTTTGGGGTATTACTGTCCTTGTGCCACTTCTGGTGGCTCCCTCTCCCTTTTGTTTATCTACCGTTACAGTGTTCCCGCTTTGCTTTCCCTCTCTTCTGCTGTCTTCTGCTCCCGTAGAGATCCAGAAGTGAAAAGTCTTGTTCCTCTGGCTGATTTCATGGGTGTTCAACGTGGTCTGGCAGAAATCCAGCTCACTTTTGGGGACAGGTTGCAACAGGGTCTCCTACCTCTCTGCCATCTTGTCCCTCTTAAGACCTTCTGCCCATTTTTTGACGAGATTATCTGTTTTGTGAGAGTTGCGTTTGAGGAGTTCTTTATAGAGCTTAGATATCAGACCTTTATCTGTAGTGTCATTTGTGAATATCTTCTCCCATTCCGTGGGTTGCTTGTTTTGTTGGCAGTTTCCTTTGCTGTGCAGAAGCTTTTTATCTTGATGAAGTCCCAAAAGTTCATTTTCACTTTTGTTTTCTTTGCCTTTGGAGACATGTCCTGAAAGAAGTTGTTGTGGCTGACGTCGAAGAGGTTACTGTCTATATTCTTCTCTAGGGTTTTGATAGATTCCTGCCCTACATTGAGGTCTTTTATCCATTTTGAGTTTATCTTTGTGTATGGTGTAAGGGAATGGTTAAGTTTCAATCTTCTACACACATCTGTCCAATTTTCCCAGCACCATTTATTGAAGAGACTGTCTTTTTTCCACTGGATAGTTTGTCCTGTTTTGTCAAAGATTATTTGACCATAAGGTTGTGGGTCCATAGCTGGGCTCTCTATTTAATTCTACTGGACTATGTGTCTGTATATGTGTCAGTACTGTGGTGTCTTGGTGATCACAGCTTTGTATACAGTAAAGCTTAAAATCAGGTAATGTGATGCCCCCAGTTTTGTTTTTTCTTTTTCAACATTTCCTTAGCAATATGAGGTCTTTTCTAGTTCCATACAAATTTTCGGATTGTTTGTTCCCGCCCTTTGAAAAACTGCTGGCGGAATGTTGATTGAGATGTTATTGAAATTATAGATTTCTCTGGGCAGTATAGACATTTTAACAATGTTTATTCTTCTGATCCATGAGCATGGAATGCTTTTCCACATTTTTGTGTCTTCTTCAATTTCTTTCTTGAGTGTTCTGTAGTTCCTCGAGTACAGATTCTTTACCTCTTCGTTTAGGTTTATTCCCAGGTATCTTACGGGTTCTTGGTGCTACAGAAAATGGAATCGATTTTCTCATTTCCTTTTCCATATTTTCATTATTAGTGTATAGGAAAGCAACTGATTTCTGTGCATTGATTTTGTATCCTGCCACCTTACTGCATTGCTGTATAAGTTTGGGAGTATGAGTTGGCAGTAGAGTTCTTTGAGTTTACTATATAAAGTATCATGTCATCTGCAAAGAGAGAGAGAGTTTGTCTTCTTCTTTGCCTATTTGAATACCTTTTATTTTTTTTTGTTGTCTGATTGCTGTCGCTAGGACAACTAGCACTATGTTGAACAAGAGTGGTGAGAGTGGGCATCCTTGTCATGTTCCTGATCTCAACTGGAAGGCTGTCAGCTTTTCCCCACTGAGAATGATATTCATTGTGCGATTTTCATAGATAGATTTTATGAAGTTGAGGAATGTTCCTTCTATCACTATACTTTGAAGAGTTTTAATCAGGAGGAGATGCTGAATTTTGTCAAATGCCTTTTCTGCATTCATTGAGAAGACCATGTGGTTCTTCTCTTCTCTTATTGATTTGTTCTATCACATTGATTTGTGAATGTTGAACCACCTTGCACCCCATGGATCAATCCACCAGGTCATGATGCATAATTTTTTAATGTGCTGATGGATCCTATTAGCTAGGATCCTTTTGAGTATTAGGGCATCTATATTCATCAGGGATTTAGGTATGGAATTCTCCTTTTTTCTGGGGTCTTTATATGGTTTGGGAAAAGGGTAATGCTGGCTGCATAGAAACAGTTTGGAAGAATTAATCTTGTAACACTGAAAAAATAAAATAAATGTATTTGGGAAAAAAAAGAAAGAAGTTTAAGTTTTCCTTCTGTTTCTATTTTTTGAAACAGTTTCAGGAGAATAGGTAGTATTTCTTTCTTGAATGTTTGGTAGAATTCCCCAGGGAATCCATCCGGTCCTGGACTCTTGTTTTTTGGGAGGTTGTGGATCACTGCTTCAATCTCATTACTAGATATTGGTCTATTAAGGTTGTCATTTTCTTCCTCTTTCAGTCTTGGAAGATTATGGGTTTCTAGGAATGCATCCATTATTTCTAGTTTGTTTAACTTACGGCATATAGCTGTTGATAATAATTTCTGATGATTGTTTCTATTTTTTTTTATTAGTCATGATATCTCCCCTTTCATTCATAATTTTATTAATTAGGGTCCTCTCTCTTTTCTTTTGGATGACTTTGGCCAGTGGCTTATCAATCTTATTGATCCTTTTAAAAAACCAACTTCTGGATTCATTGATTCATTCTACTGTTTCTCTAGTTTCTAACTCATTGATCTCTGCTCTGATCGTGATTATTTCCCTTATGTGTGTCAAACTGGCTTCCTTTGTTGTTGTTTTTCCAGTTCTTTGGGGTTTAAGGAGAACTGGTGTATTCGAGATTTTTCAGTTTTTTTGAGTAAGGCTTGGATGGCTATGTATTTCCCCCTTAGGACTGCCTTTGCCGTGTCCCATAGGTTTTGCATCGATGTGTCTTCATTCTCATTGGTCTCCATGAATTGTTTAACCTCATCTTTGATTTCCTGGTTGATCTCAGTATTCTTGAGCAGGTTGGTCTTTAGCTTCCAAGTGTTTGATTTCCTTCCAAACTTCTTCTTGTGGTAGAGTTCCAGTTTCAAAGCATTGTGGTCTGAAAAAATGTAGGGAGTCATCTCAATCTTTTGGTACTGGTTGAGTCTTGATTTGTGGCCCAGCATGTGGTCTATTTTGGAGAAAGTTCCGTGTGCACTTGAGAAAAATGTTTTCTGTTTTTTTTTAGTGTGGAATGTCCTGTATATATCTATGAGGTCCATCTGGTCCAATGTATCATTCAAAGCTCTTGTTTCTTTATTGATTCTCTTTTCAGATGATCTGTACTGAGAGTGGCATGTTAAGATATCCTACTAGTATTGTATTCCTATCTTGTGACTCTTTATTTTGATTAACAGTTGGTTTATGCAGTTGTCTGCTCCCATATTGGGGGCAAAAATGTTTAGAATTGTTAGATCTTCTTGAATGATAGACCCTTTCAGAATGATGTAGTGTTATTCTTTATCTCTGACTACAGTCTTTAGCTGAAAATCTAATTCATCTGAGAGGAGAATTGCGACCCCAGCTTTCTTTTGAGGCCCATTGGCATGAAAGATGGTTCTCCACCCTTTCATTTTCTGTCTGGATGTATCTTTTGGTTCCAAATGTGTCTCTTGTAGACAGCATATGGACTAGTCCTGCCATTTTATCCATTCTGCAACCCTGTGCCATTTTAGGGGAGCATTTAGGCCATTCACGTTGAGAGTGATTATTGAAAGATAAGTGTTTATTGACATTATGTTGCCTGTGTAGTCCTTGTTTCTATTGATTGTAAATTTCTGTTCTAAGTCACTCATGGGGTTCTTTCTATCTTTATAGAACCGCCTTTAATATTAATTGGACTGCTGGCTTCTTGTTCACATACTCTTTTAAACCTTGTCGATCTTGGAAGCTCTTTATCTCTCCATCCATTTTGAAAGACAGCCTTGCTGGATAAAGTATTCTTTGCTGCATGTTCCTCTCATTTAGTTCCCTGAATATGTCTTGCCAGCTCTTTCTGGGTTGCCCGGTTTCTGTGGACAGGTCTGACGTTATTCTGATGGTTCTTCCTCCATATGTAAGTGATCTCTTCCCCCTAGCTGCCCTCAGGAGCTCGTGCCTAAAATTATAATGTCTAAATTTTACTATGATGTGTCTCGCTGTATTTCTAGACTTGCTGATCTTGGCAGTTGTCCTTTCTGCCTCTAGGACACGAACCCTTGTTCCATTCCCCAGATTGGGAAAATTTTCATTCAGAATTTGGTCAGCTCTATATTCTAGTCTTCTGTCTTTTTCTACCTCCTCAGGGATTCCAGTAATGCTGACGTTGTCATGTTTCGTGGTTTCCTTTATTTCCCTAAGTCTCTTCTCATGATTCCTGAGCAGTTTGCTCCAGCTCTCCTCCTGACCTTTCTTCTCTACCATTTTATCCTTTAGATCGCTAATTCTATCCTCTGTCTCCATAACTCTAGCTGTTAAACTATTTAGATTCGATTGGATCACACTGATTGCACTTCTTACATCGGCTATACTGGTTCTCATTTCTGCCCTTAGAGATTCTATATTGTCATTAGTACTCGCCATTGCCTGGATAATTGTCAGCCTGAATGCCCTTTCTGACATACTGTTAATGTCCATGTCTAATAGTTCTGAGGGAGAGGGTGCAGTCTATGTTTTTCCTCTGTTGGGTGTTCCTCCTCCTAGTCATTTTGATGAGAAGTGGATGAGAGAAATTATTGTTGGATATTTTGCCCCTAATCAAGCAGGGTACACTCTGGAAGGTTTAGGAGCAATTGGGATTCACCACCATAAAGAAAGAATAAGGATAAAAAAGATAGAGAGAAACAGAAAAAGAGGAGATCCCAGCCAAAATGGGCCCCAACAATAAGATTTATGAAGTATGTAGACCAACATGAACAAATATACAGATAGACAAAAGTAGATGACAAGAACCTAATCAGAATGAACCCCAGGAATGAGATTTTATATAATACCAGAACAAAAGCAACTAGGTAGAAACACTGACAGAAGGATAAGATGGGAGAGTGGTTATAACTCCTTGTGTGCGAGAAAGGTTATTTCAGGTCTTCCTGTGTTTATCGTTGTATTAAGTCTCTAGTTGTAATGTTAAGTAGTTAAAAAAAAAAGCAAAAAACAAAAACACACCAAGAAATGTGAAAACAAGTGAATAAAAAAATAGAGAATAGAAAAGAAAAAAAAGTTGTATCTAGGAAATATACAGGTTTGAGGGTATTATCAGGAACTTAATATATTGATTTATCCTGATGTTGGGGATTTAAAGTCTTATGGTTACCCTGTGGTTATAGTTCTTTTGCTTTTTTTGACTTGTCTTGTGGGGGTGGGGCCTGGTGCATTGTTTTCCAGTCAATCTTGCTTGGGTTGAATCACCCTGCCCCCCCAGTCAAGGGGCTGAGTCTGTGGAACTCGGTTTCTCAGTCTCTAGCTCTCTGAAGGCTTTTGGCCTTTTGTAGCCTTTTTCAGAGAGTCTAAGTGAGGGATCTGCCTGTCCATACCCAGACCTCCCTGTCACAGAGAAGCCACAGTATGCTCCTGTCTGGGTTGTCCAGAAGGGACACTCCCCTCCACATATCTCTCAGTGCAGCCTGTCAGGTGTCGCACACTCAGCAGTTTGGTGACTCTGCTCGCTCCCATGCTTTTGGGGCTCTTGGCTCTGGGGGAGTGTGGCCAGATTCTTGCCAAGTTAATCAACCATGTGATTCTTGCCTTCGGGGGTGCACCGTCTAGAGAGCGCTGTACACAGAGAAAAGCTGTCAGCTCCGGGACCCCAGCAGACTCTCAAAGGTGCTTTCAGGAATGCAAGCACCCTGCCCACAAAATGGTGTGGGGACTGGAAAGCTGCAGGTTCTGAGTCACAGACTGGAACCCCTCCCCCACTAGTCTCTCTGTGAGGCAAGTGGTGTCCTTCCTGAGAGTGTGGGCCCAGGCCTGTGCCCATGATCACCCCTTCCACTAGCTGCTCCTCAGAACCTTATGCTCTTTTTAAGTGATTTTAACCTGACTCTAAGTTATTGTTGCTCCGCAACTACCTGGTGCTTTCCTTTGAGGTATTACTGTCCTTGCACCGCTTCTGGTGGCTCCCTCCCCCTTTTGTTTATCCTCTGATACCATTTTGAGTGTTCCTGCTTTGCTTTACCTCTCTGCTGCTGTCTTCTGCTCCCATAGACATCCAGAAGTGAAAAATCTTGCTCCTCAGGCTGATTTCATGGGTGTTCAATGTGTTCTGGCAGATATCCAGCTCATTTTGGGGACAGGTTGCAACAGGATCTCCTAACTCTCTGCCATATTGCCTCCTTCCTGAGGATACATTTTATATTTGAAAAAAGAATCGAATAATAACAATACTTAGGAAGAAAGTTGAAAAAACAGAGAAAGATATTGGGAGATTGATGTTGGGCTATGAATCAAAAGTTGGGGGATGGGCTCCTAAAAACTAACTTTTTTCTACAAAAATTAATACTCTTACATAACCCCTTCTAGGGACATCAATGAAATAACTTCAGGGTATTAGTATAATAGCTGTAGTAAAACCTTTGTGAGGTATAAATTAATGTCATATTAACATATAAATTCATATTAGCAAGGTCCTATTTATATTTTAGATGTAGCATAAACCTTAAGTTTCTGATTTCACTTAATATGGTTCATAAAGTGACCACTTAATTTTTTGTCTCCATGAGTATAAATAAATAATTTCTTTAAGTACAAGCAACTTATTAAGTTCATTTAAATATATGCATCTTTATTTGAATGCCAACTTGTCAAATTTTCTCATATTTCTATGCAGGTCACTTAATCTCAGTATTTGTATTGAAAATTTTAAGAATTATATAAAATAAGCCCCCTCAAATAAGTTTTATAAAAAGATACTAGGATGAGATGAAATCGAGATTTCAATTATAATTAATTAAAGGAAGACAACAGGTAAACAAATTTATAAACATCACATTCTCATGCTTGTCTTTCTTGTTGCTTCACATCCTACTACTCATATTTTATAAATCACAGATATATTTTTATATAACATATATACTTTTATTACTTTTGTTTTTTGTTAATTTTTTCCCCAAATATGTTTATTTTATTTTTTCAGTGTTACAAGATTTATTGTTCATGCACCACACCCAGTGCTCCATGCAATATTGCCCTCCTCAATACCCACCACCAGGCTCGCCCAGCCCCTCACCCCCACCCCTCCTAAACCCTCAGTTTGTTGCTCAGAGTCTGCAGTCTCTCATGGTTCATCTCCCCTCTGATTTCCCCATTCACCTTTCCCTTCCTTCTCACAATGCCTTCCATGTTTTCTTTATATAACATATATACATTTAGGAACATTTTTTTTTAAAGATTTTATTTATTTCTTTGACATAGAGAGAGAGATCACAAGTAGGCAGAGAGGCAGGCAGAAAGAGAGAGAGAGGGAGAAGCAGGCTCCCTGCTGAGCAGAGAGCCTGATGTGGGGTTCGATCCCAGGACCCTGAGATCATGACCTGGGCCGAAGGCAGAGGCTTAACCCACTGAGCCACCCAGGCGCCCCACATTTAAGAACATTTTATTGGATACCTAAGTTTCCTAAATTTGTGCTAACATAGTAACCATTGGCCCCATCTGGTTATTGGGCACTTAAGATGCATACAGTGAAAATTGCAATGTGTTCTAATTACAAAATACACACAAGATTATGAAGGCTTAAACTGAAAACAAATAAAATAACTCATTAATCATATGTCTGTGTAAGGAGAAATATGCACAAACATATTGCATATAATATTGTATATATCATTTATATCATTGTTAATTTCAGTATTATTTTTAATGTTTCAAATTAAATCAATACATTAAATCAATTTCACTTGTCAAATGTGGCTGCTACGAATGTTTATACTTGTAACTCACACTATATTTCTTTTAGACAATGTTGCTCTGGGGTGTTCTAATTAACTTGGAAAACGAAAATAAGAGAAAGAATAGCCATGATTATTCTTTCTCAGCAGAGAATATCCCAAACTCTCTTGTCATGGCCCCTAAGACTTCCTTATTCCTCAGGCTATATATGATGGGATTGAGCATAGGGGTGAGGATTGTGTAAAAGATTGCCAGAATCTTATCTTCTGTTGGTGAACGGAGATTCCTGGGCCAAAGATAGGTGTAGGCAAAAGGTGCATAGTAAAAGGTCACTACAGTTAAATATGTTGAACAGGTGGTGAAGCCCTTTTTTCTTCCCTCTTTTGAGCGCATGTGGTAAACAGCAAAAAGAACCCGTCCATAGGAAGCAGTAATGCCAAGGAAAGGAAAGAAGAGAAAGAGACTTGTACTCACAAAAACCATGTACTCATAGACCCAGGTGTCTATACAGGCCAAAGGCAACATGGCTGGTACATCACAGAAGAAGTGATCAATGGCTCTGGATTGGCAGTAAGGAATATGGAGGGCATAGACAGTGTGTGCCAAGGAGTTGATAGACCCCAAAATCCAAGATCCTATGATCATTTTCACACACATCATTTTATTCATGTGGATGGGATAATGGAGGGGATGGCAGTTGGCCACATAATGGTCATAGGCCATGGAGGACAAGAGTAAACCTTCAGAACATGCCATGGTCAGGAAGAAGCTTTGCACCCCACACCCCAGGAAGGAGATACGTTTCTGGCCAGACAGAAAGTTGAATGCCATCTTTGGGACAGTGGTGGAGATATACATTAGGTCCATGAGAGCTGGCTAAGGAGAAAGTACATTGGTGTGTGAAGCCGTGGATCTAAGCGTATGAGGTGAATCATGGCTGAGTCACCCACTGAGGCAAGAATAAATACGAAGAGGATAAGAAACAAGAGAAGCAGGCCAGTTTGATTTGAGGGAAACAACCCCAACAAAATGAAATCATCTGAAGTTTGGTTCCATTTCTCCATGAAACTGTACTGTTTTAATTCCTTTGAGAGAAAAAGACAATAACAAAGCAGGAAACAAAAATTAGACAAAATAGAGTTACAAAAAGTAATTCTTATTTTATGAATGTTTGTTTAGAATAAATTGTCTTTTTTAAATACTGCAACTTTCATAGAATCAAGTTTAATATATAAACTGAGTGTGAATCAAATGGTCCCCTTCCAATTTTCTTTGGTAAGCACTACAAGTGATCTTAAGTTTGAAGCCTAGTATTATAGCCAACAAAAATAAACAAGATAACTAAAACATTTTTCTCCCTAAAACTTTTGGCTATGCACAACTCTAAGAATTTACAAAATATCATAAGAATCTCTATTCTTTAGTATTTATCAATTTAACACAGCATATCTAGAGTAGTAACTGGTTTATGTGACTCAAATGTGCATGTGCTAAATTCTAAGTCCTCTACCTAGTTCTTTTCTATATCACTAATTTCTGGTCTTCTCCAAATGTCACTACTACCGCCAGGAAAATTTCATACCCTACCTCTAATATTCTTTTTTCACTTCTGTGCCTTCCCTAAAAATGTGTCCACCATTCAAAATCACTAGCCTTGAACTATAAAGGTTTTGCAGACTTTGTGAGCTCCACACTAATTGTAAAGTATTTGAATATTCTCTCTTCCATCAATGATGTTTACATTTTTCAAAGCTCTCCAGAACCCAAAGTCAAATGCACAGATTTTCACTCCTAATTTTCTTTTCTTGAATAATTATTACTCTTATATAAAAGATTTGTCTTAATTCTATATTTTGGACTAGGTCAAGGCATTCTAATATTGGTGAGGATACTTATTTCCTTTTTCTGTACTTTAGTTTCTCTACAATAGATGGCAGCATAGGCAATCAATTGAAAAGCTCTTATAGAAAAGCAGGTAGAAGTAAGGAAAAACTCTTGAATTGTAGTTAAAACGTTTGTATTTATTCTCGTGGGCTTAAGAGTGGCAATACTAGCCTGGTGATGGGTATTAAGGAAAGCATATATTGCATGAAGTACTGGGTGTTATACGCAAACAATGAATCATGGAACACTACATCAAAAACTATGTATTGTATGGTGACAACATAACATAATAAAAAATTAATTCCACATATGAATGAAATCATATGGCAATATTCTTTTTTAAAAAAGAATGAAATGTATTCTAGAATAGTAGATGTTTAACATGCTCTGGTGTTGAAACTTGAGGAAATCTATTGTTATTTTCTGAAACAACCAAATGGAATATTTTAATGACATATATTTTTTGGTGTGTTTAATTCCATTTTAAAATCTGGGAACAGTTTACTACATTAAAACATTACTGTGCAAATTAAAAATACTGTAAAATCATGGAATATTATGCTTCCATTAGAAAGGACGAATATCCAACTTTTGTATCAACATGGATGGGACTGGAAGAGATTATGTGGACTGAAATAAGTCAAGCAGAAAGAACCAATTACCTTATGGTCTCACTTACATGCTGAGCATAATGAAAAACATGGAGGGCATTGTGAGAAGGAAGGGAAGGGGGAATGGGGAGAAATCAGAGGGGGAGATAAACCATGAGAGACTGTGGACTCTGGGCAACAAACTGAGGGTTTTGGAGGGGAGGGGATGGGGGTGGGCAAGCCTGGTGGTGGTTATTGAGGAGAGCACGTATTGCATGGAGCTCTGGGTGTGGTGCCTGAACAATAAATCTTGTAACACTGAAAAAATAAAATAAACATATTTGGGGGAAAAATAAAAATACTGTAAAATCACAGCTCTGTGAACACAAATCCACAAAAAATAAAAATGCTTGAACTAAGGGAAAAAAAGAGTGGCAATATTGATATCTTGTATTAATTACTTCAAACAATCAAGAAAACATTTCTTTTCTGGAAAATTTTTCTAGCTTCTAACATCCACTGCTTTCCTTGAGAATTTCTCTATGTAATTAAACCTTTTATAGCTTTTCTTTTTCCTCTTTAGCAACTCAATTCTGGCAGCTTGTTCTTTTTTAGAATTTAATTTAATGTAATTTATTTTTATTAACATATTATTTGTTTCAGGGGTACAGTTCTTTTCTTCATTCACTCTCCTAAACATGCATAAACTATGATTGTGGTACTTCTTATACTTCCAATATATGTTTTTATTTCATCCTTTACCTAGATTTGATGTGGAAAGGGAATTTTGGCACTCTGTGAACTCCTCTCTCTGAAGGAGACACCTGATGCACTGTTACATACAAGAGCTGGGTAATATAGGCCTACTGATTTTTCAACAGTAAAGAAAATGAATTAATAAATGTAATTATTTTCATCATATGACCTTAAGTCAAATGTTACCTTGTGTAATTTTGGTAATTATGAGTAAAAGTGTGAAAAAGAACTTGTAATAGAGAAATGGGAACACAATTTTATAACTCTTTAGTTGACACATGCTAACAATAAAATGTACATAGGAACATAAGAGGTGCACGTTATCATTGGACATGGGTGTTATATGGAATCATAGGTGTCCTTTGTTTTTCATAAAATTTTAAAAATAAAAACTGATGACCCAATGTAAGTATAAAGTATACTTTATACTTTACTATACTATAGTAATATATTGTATACTATACAATATGTAAGTATAAAAAATACAGCCACCATAATTATAAAACACGCATTCTCGGAGGGGGTAAGATGGTGGAGAAGTAGGAGATCCTGTTGCAACCTGTGTCCTAAAGTGAGCTGGATATCTACTAGAACATGCTGAACACCAATGAAATCAGCCTGAAGAGCAAGATTTTTCACTTCTGGATCTCTATAGGAGCAGAAGACAGCAGTGAAGAGGTAAATCAAAGTGGAAACACTCGAACCTATATCAGAGGATAAACAAAAGGGGGAGGGATCCATGAGAAGCGATCTAAGGACAGTAATACCCCAAAGGAAAGTGCCAGATGGTTGGGGACCACAATTAAATTAGAGTTGGGTTAAAAAGAGCAAAAAGTTCTGAGAACCAACTAGTGGAAGGGAGCGGTCATGGGCACGGGCCTGGGACCACACTCCCAGGAAGGACACCACTCACCTCAAAGACAGACTGGTGTGTGTGGAGGATCCAGTCCATGGTTCGTAAACTGGGAGCTTTCCGATTCTTGCATCATTTTGTGGGTGGGATGCACTCCTGCAAGTGCCTTAGAGTCTGTTGTGGTCCAGGAGTTTGAAGCTTTTCTCTGTGTGCAGGCCTTTCTGGACACCTGACTAGAAGACATTCATGACCTTTGGCAAGGTCTGGGCATTCCCAACTGACCCTGGGGAGAACTCGAGGATGTGGCCAAATCTCAGGCAGGAATCTGAGCACAACTAGCATGGGCCTGGAACCCATAGAACACTCATGGAGCCACTGAACTGTGACACCTCTGATAGGCTGCATGGGAGCAGAAGTTTGCAGAAGGGAGTGTGTTCTGGACCACCCAGAAGGGAGTAGACTAAGGCTTCTCTGTGACATGGAGGTCTGGGTACATATGGTCAGATTCCTTGCTTGGAATCTCCAAAAAGGTGAAAAAGCTACAAAAGGCCAAAAACCTTCAGAGAGTGAAAGACTAAGAAACTGGTTTCCACAGAGCCCAGACCCTTGATTGAGGGGCAGGGTAAATCGACTCAAGCAAGATGGACTGAAAAACAATGCGGGAGGCCCTTCCCCCAGAAGATGTGTCAAAAAAAAAAAAAAAGACTATAACCACAGGGTCCCCATAAAAATTTAAATCCCCAACATCAGGGGAAATCAATATATTAAACACCTGATAATACCCTCCAACGTGTCTATTTCATAAATGCAAGTTTTTTCTTTCATATTTTCTTTCTTTTTTTATTTATTCATTTTCACATTTCTTTGTTTTTAAAATTTTTTTTTAAACTACTTAACATTACAACTAAAGTTTAATACAAGGATAAACCCAGGAAGACCTGAAATAACCTTCTCGCCCACAAGGAGTTATAACCACCCTCCTATCTACAGAAGGATGTGTTTCTATGTATTTGCTTTTGTTCTGGTATTATATAAATCCTATTCTTGGAGTTCATTCTGACTAGGTTCTTTTATTTCTTGTCATTTACTTTTGTCAGTCTATATGTTTGTTTGTGTTTGCTTACATACCTTTAGGTATTATTTTTGGTGCCCATTTTGGCTGGGATTTCTTCTTTTTCTCTCTCTCTCTCTATCTTTTTATCCTTATTCTTTCTTTTTGGTGGTGAATTCCAATTGATCCAAAACCTTCCAGGGTGCACCCTGCCTGGATTGTGAGTAATTATCCCGCTATATATCTTCTCATCAACTTCTCATCAAATGACTGGGAGGAGGAACATCCAACAGAGAAAAAACTTAGAGACTGCACCCCCTTCTTCAAAACTATTACACATGGACATAAACAGTATGTCAGAAAGGGAATTCAGGCTGACAATTATCCAGTCAATGGCTAAGATTGAGAAAAACCTTAATGACAACATAGAATCTCTAAGGGCAGAAATGAGAACCATTATAGCTGATGTAAAAAATGCTATCAGTGAGATCCAATCTAATCTAAGTAGTCTAACAGCTAGAGTTACAGAGATAGAGGATAGAATTAGTGATCTAGAAGATAAAATGGTAGAGAAGAAAGGTCAGAGGAGAGCTGGAGCAAACTTCTCAGGAATCATGAGAAGAGACTTAGGAAAAAAATGACACCATGAAATGTTGTCAGAATTATTGGAATTATTGGAATCACAGAAGGGATAGAGAAACACAGAAGACTAGAAGATATATTGAACAAATTCTGAATGAAAATTTCCCCAAACTGGGGAATGGAACAAGTGTTTGTGTCCTAGAGGCAGAAAGGACACCCGCCAAGATCAATGAGTCTAGAAAGACACCCAGACACATAATTGTAAAATTTGCAAATTACAATTGTAGACAAGGTCCTGAGGGCAGCTGAGGGGAAGAGATTCCTTACATATGGAGGAAGACCCATTAGAATAATGTCAGACCTGTCCACAGAAGCTTGGCAAGGCAGAAAGAGCTGGCATGATATATTCAGAGCACTAAATGAGAAGAACACACAGCCAAGAATACTTTATCCAGCAAGGCTGACATTCAAAATGGCTGGAGAGATAAAGAGCTTCCAGAATGGCAAGGATAAAAGCGTATGTGACTACAAAGCCAGCACTCCTGGAAATACTAAAGGGTCTTATATAAAAGTAGAAAGAACTCATGAGTGACCTAAAACAGAATTTTACAATCAATAGAAACAAGCACTACACAGGCAACATGATGTCAATAAACACTTATCTTTCAATAATCACTCTCAATGTGAATGGCCTAAACGCTCCCATAAAATGGCACAAGGTTGCAGAATGGATAAAACAATAGGACCCGTCCATATGCTGTCTACAAGAGACACTTTTGGAACAAAAAATACACCCAGACTGAATACACTGAAAGGATGGAGAACCATCTTTCATGCCTCAACATCATAAAAATCTATCTGTGAAAAGCCCACAGCAAATATCATTCTAAATGGGAAAACCTAACAGCCGTCCATCCCTTTGGGATCAAGGGATCGACAAGAATGCCCACTCTCACCACTCTAGTTCAAGATATTACCAGAGGTCCTAGTGACAGCAATGAGACAATAAAAGGATATAAAAGGTTTTGAAATTGGCACTGAAGAAGTCAAACTCTCTCTCTTCACAGATTGCATGATACTTTATATGGAAAACCCAAAAGACTCCACCCCCAAAATACTAGAACTCATCGAGCAGTTCCTTAAGATGGCAGGATACAAAATCAATGCACAGAAATCGGTTCCTTTCCTATACACTAACAATGAAAATGTGGAAAGGGAAATTAGAGTATTGATTCCATTTCCTGTAGCACCAAGAACCATAAGATACCTGGGAATAAACCTAACCAATGAGGTAAAGATCTGTACTCAAAGAACTACAGAAGGCTCATGAAAGAAATTGAAGAAGACACAAAAAGGTGGAAAGCATTCCATGCTCATGGATTGGAAGAATAAACATTGCTTAAATGTCTATACTGCCCAGAGCAATCTATACTTTCAATGCCATCCTGATCAAAATTCCACCAATCCTCTTCAAAGGGCTGAAACAAACAATCTTACAATTTGTATGGAACCAGAAAAAACCCCGAATTGCTATGGAAATGTTGAAAAAGAAAAACCAAGCTGGGGGCATCACATTGCCTAATTTCAAGCTTTACTACAAAGAGGTGATCACCAAGACAGCATGGTACTGGCACAAAAACAGACATATAGACCAGTGGAACAGAATAGAGAGCCCAGTTATGAACCCGCAACTCTATGGTCAAATAATCTTTGACAAAACAGGAAATAATATCCAGTGGAAATAAGGCAGTCTCTTCAATAAATAGTGCTGGCATAGTTGGACAGCTCTATGTAGAAGAATGAAAGTTGACCATTCTCTTACACCATACATGAAGATAAACTCAAAATGGATAAACGACCTCAACGTGAGGCAAGAATCTATCAAAACCCTAGAGAAGATCATAGGCAGTTAGCTCTTCGACATTAGCCATAGCAACTTCTTTCAGGATATGTCTCCAAAGACCAAGGAAGCAAAAGTGAAAATGAACTTTTGGGACTTCATCAAGATGAAAACTTTCTGCACAGCAAAGGAAACAGCCAACAAAACAAACAGGCAACCCACAGAATGGGAGAAGGTATTCACAAATGACACTAAAGACAAGATTCTGATATCTATGATCTGTAAAGAACTCTTCAAACTCAACACTCCCCAAACTGATAATCATACCAGAAAATGGGCAGAAGGCATGAACAGACACTTCTTCAAAGAAGATATACAAATAGCTAACAGACACCTGAAAAAAATGTTCATCGTCATTAGCCATCAGGGAGATTCAAATCAAAACCACACTGAGATACCACCTTACACCAGTTAGAATGGCCAAAATCAACTAGACAGGAAACACCAAATGTTGGAGAGGGTGTGGAGAAAGGGAAGCTTTTCCACTGTTGGTGAGAATGAATGTTGGTGCAGCCACTTTGGAAAACAGTGTGGAGATTCCTCAAGAAATTAAAAATAGAGCTACCCTATGACCCTGCCATCGCACTACTGGGTATTGATCCCAAAGAAGCAGATGTAGTACAAAGAAGGGCCACATGGACCCCAATGTTCATATCAGCAATGGCCACAATGGCCAAACTGTGGAAAGAACCAAGATGCCCTTCAACAGGTGAGTGGATGAAGATGATATGGTCCATATATACAATGGAGTATTATGCCTCCCTCAGAAAGGATGAATACCCAACTTTTGTATCAACGTGGTCGGGAATGGAAGATTTTATGTGGAGTGAAATACGTCAAGCAGAAAGAGTGTATTATCTTGTGGTCTCACGTGTGGTGCTAAGGAAAAACATAGAGGGCATTGTGAGAAGGAAGAGAAGGGTGAATGGAACGAAATCGCAGGTGGAGATGAACCACAAGAGACTGTGGACTCTGAGCAACAAACAGCGTTTTGGAGGGGCAGGTGTGAGGGCTGGACGAGCGTGGTGGTGGTTATTGAGGAGGGCATGTATTGCATGGAGCACTGCGTGTTTTGCATGAACAATTAATCTTATAAATCTGAAAAAGTAATATAAATGTATTTGGGGAGGAAAAAAACATGAATTTTTTTCAGCAACTTTCACTAATTTTATTGTTTTTTGGTTTTTGTTTCTTGTTTTTTGTATGGCAGTGCTTTAACTTACTGAGGCGTTTTGATGAACGAAATACACACAATTCTACAATGATGTAGTTAAAGTTTAGTAAGTGATACACAGAGCAGAATGACAAACTCTTACTTCCAATCTATTGTTATAAAGTAATTGCTACTATAAATTTAAAAAGGTAGTATAAATGAATAAAAAGACAGATGGATAAGGGCACTAAAACAAAACAAAACAAAACAAAAAAGCCACTCTGCAGAGGCAACATTCACACAGGTTTGGTTAAAGAATTTTCAATTTGAGTGAACACAGGTAAAAAGTGAAACCTCTTAAGTTTCTCAGGACAATAGGGCTGACACCAGGGTTTTTGAAGCACAAGGTATTAGGGCATTTGTATAGGAAATACCAGACCATGAAAGGACTTGGATTTTGTTCTGAGTGACATGAGAAATCAGTGAGGGTGGCATAATTTTATCTACATTCCTAGAAGTAACTCAAGATGCTCTGGGTGATTGAGGATGTGCCAGAAATGTATGTAGGAGACTACTGATGAAGGAAACAAAACATTCCCAGAAGTGGAATATAGCAGCATTTCTATGTGGTGACATTAGAGTTAATCACAGGGATTAGGCTCTACACATTTAATGTTGATGTTTCTTCTAGTGATGATTAAATTCAATGATAAATGCACATCGCTTGGGATATACCATGGTTGTGAGTCCAGGATGCCTACCAAACATTATTTTAACCTGTTATGACCTTCAACAGGGTGCTGATACAGAAACATCAATAAAATGGTTACATTATCCATAATTTGTCCATTCCCTTCTCCCTCACCTGACTTTTGAGCTTGTCCTTTTATGGTGGGGATTGTTCTGATTTTAAAAAGAAACTCAAGACCTGGGCAAGTCAGGAGCATTTATCACCCATTTAGGGATAATGTAATATTTGATGAACATTCTTTCTCTATAGTCTCATACAACAATTACTTCATAATGCCTTGCAACTTTTTATTTGTCTGATGAAATAAACCAAAGTTTGCCTTAGAGGTCAATTAATATATTAGATCATACTCTTTTTTAAATTTTTAAAAAGATTTTATTTATTTATTTGACACAGAGAGAGATCACAAGTAGGCAGAGAGGCAGGTAGAGAGAGGATAAAGCAGGCTCCCTGTTGAGTAGAGAGCCAGATGTGGGGCTTGATCCCAGGACCCTGAGATCATGACCTGAGCCAAAGGCAGAGGCTTTAGCCTACTGAGCCACCTAGATGCCTCAATAGTTCATGCCCTTAAAAAAAATAGTTCATACTCTTAAAAGGTGGCCAGGTCACTTCAAAAATCAGTTGTTAGCACATGTGGCCTGAAAATTAGGAGAAATAGGCTTTGAGGTGCTTTCCTCCTCTCTTTTTTAGTTGAAATTTAGGGGAAGAAATGCATCAACCAGTTCTCTGAGAAGGTGTGTTTCCAATAACAAGCACTGAACAGATAGAGCAGGATGTTTGTGTATTCCACCAGTCAATTTGTAAGAAAATGTGTGCCTTTTAATTTTCTGATGCATCAATTAGAGTTCAGAATGTCATAAAGATTCTTTAATGATTGCTGCAACAGTTATTATGTTTCCTAATTGAAAACTGGCATCCTGTCAGGCAATGGAAACCAATTGTTACTTTCAGGATCTTGACTTAAAGATTTTAGGACATGGCACATAGAAGCTAGAGCCCATTTATTTTCATTGATACCCAACAAATTTCTTCGCAGGGTATGGGCGCATATTTAATTCACTGGAATCACATGAAACACCACTCCCTGTTTACATTATGGCTTAGACAGTATTGTTCCTGTAGCTACAAATTGGGTCTACCATGAATGTCTCTCATGATCATCTTAAGAAGCACATTGCTGACATTTATATAGTTAAAAGGGGGAAAAAATCCTCAACTTATGGAGCTTCTGTATGAAAATATGCCTATCCCCGATCCTAAGTTCACTTACAAAAGTTACATGTCAAGCACATTTTAAAATAGAGCACAAGTAGGCAGAGTGGCAGGCAGAGAGAGAAGGAGAAACAGGTTCCTCACTGAGCAGAGAGCCCAACATGATCCCAGGACTCTGGTATCATGACCTGAGCTGAAGGCAGAAACTTAACTGACTGAGCCACTCAGGCGCCCCTATGAACTCTTTCTCATAGTTACCACAGGGGCTTGAACGGAGACAATACATGAGCTCAACTAAATAAATTTGGCTCCACTAAGGCTGATTTGGTTTATATACAACTTCCTAGTAAGGTAAATCAAAGGTATGCCACTGATATGTTAATAGTCACTGAGAAAATGAGATAGTCATCTGGAGGCAGAATGATTATATTGGACTGCTCAGTTCTATGGGGGCAACAAATTTTTCTCTAACATATGGGCACATGTTTTATAGCCTTCTTATGTGATAGACTGTATATTTGCCTTTCTGTACAATAGGTCCTTTCAAGAATCTGTTTAATTCTATCATTCATGGGCATAAATAGTACCTTACCATAGAATTCTATAGTATATGGTGGCTTGCTGGCAAACATTATTTTTATTATTATTATGTGAAAAGGAAAGTTACCAATGGATTCATTTCCATTAAAGCCACTTTTTTTTTATGACATCACCCAGAAATATGTGTCCTGACACAAGAGTGGAAATGCCTGATGAAATCTCAGTTATAGTTCTAACTGGGAAAAATTCTCTACAAAATATTTCTCTACAGGCTATAATATATGAATTAAGCATCTCCTTCATGCTGTGCTCCCTTACCAAATAATAGAAGTAAAAGTGACTGTTTTATTTACTACACAAAATACCCACTTAAATATGCATTGAGTTCTGTCCCAGGGACCTTGGGTCATTGAGGTGATCAGTCTTAATGTTTAAGGAAGAAATAAATAATCAGTTACACAGATCAAAGCAATGGATCTAATTGATTAGAACTGAAACTCTATATACTCAGTACTTCTTACAAGTTAAAAGAAAAAAGTAAAAAAAAATTAATAGACATTATGAATCTTGAAAAAAATTCACATCCAAAAGAAAGTAAGATTAGAATTATCTTACAATATTAGCCAGCCAAAATATCAGATAATAAACAGAATTTGAAGTGTGTGATCAAAGAAGGCAGCCCGAATTAACTGAGGATATGTATTTAGCTGTGGAAAAAGGTCTGTGGAAAAAAGTTTGTATTTGTACAGAGCTTTTTTTGTAGTACAAAAGAGTAATACATATATGGTACATTATAGTACAGACATATATATGTATCATATACATATGTGATATATATATTATATATATATTAAAACATATATAAACATATTTTAATGATTTCCCTCTTCCTCCACTACATGAAGAATACTGGTGCTGGGTTTGATTCTATGTTTAATGTGGGAGTACAAGCAAATTCCCCTTATCACATGTTAGGTGAAAATCTTTCTTCAAATTCTATTAGGATTTCTTTGACCAATGTGTTATTTAAAAATATATGGTTTAAGGGAAAATGTAGCAAGATGGAGGAGAAGTAGGAGATTCTGTTGCAACCTGTCCCCAAAAGTGAGCTGGATATCTACCAGAACACACTGAACACCCATGAAATCAGCCTGAGGAGCAAGATTTTTCACTTCCAGATCTCTATGGGAGATCTATAGGAGGAGAAGACAGCAGCAGAGAGGTAAAGCAAAGTGGGAACACTTGAACCGATATCGATATCGGAGGATAAACAAAAGGGAGAGGGAGCCACCAGAAGCCATCCAAGGACAGTAATACCCCAAAAGAAAGTGCCCGGTGGTTGGTGACCATCATTAACTTAGAGTCTGGTTAAAAACACTTAAAAAGAGCAAAAGGTTCTGAGGAGCAACTAGTGGAAGGGAATGGTCAAGGGCATGGGCCTAGGCCCATGCTCCCAAGAAGGATACTACTCGCCTCAAAGAGAGACTGGGGCGTGGGGGAGGGTTCCAGTCCATGGTTCGTGAACTGGCAGCTTTCTGATCCTTGCACCACTTTTGTAAGGGGGGTCATGTGCTCCTGCAAGCACCTTAGAGAGTCTGATGTGGTCCAGGAGCCAGGTGTTTTTTGCTGCATGCCCCACTCTCTGGACTGAGTGCAACCATGACTAAAAGACACACATGGTCTGTGGCAGGGTCTGGGTGCTCCCAGCCACCCCAGAGAGAACACAGGCAGGCGGTGTAATCTGTGGCAGGAATCTGACCACAACATGTGCAGGTCTGGAGCCCAGAGAGCAGGGGAGCACTTGTGGAGACTTCAAAATGTGGCGGGGGGTTGCACAACACCTGTGACAAGCAGGGCTGTGAACAGAATTTTGGAGAGCAGAGTGTGTGTTCTGGACGACCCAGAGGGGGAGTACACTGATGCTTCTCTGACAGGGGATCTGGGTACATACAGGCAGATTCCTTGTTTGGAATCTCCAAAAAGGGGAAAAAGCTACAAAAGGCCAAAAACCTTCAGAGAGAGAAAGACTGAGAAACTGGTTTCCACAGAGCGCAGATTGAGGGGTAGGGTAAATCAACCCAAGCAAGATGGACTGGAAAACAATGTGGCTTGCCCCACCCCCAGAAGACGTGTCAAGAAAAAAACAAAAGAACTATAACCACAAGGTCCCTATAAAATTTTAAATCCCCAACATCAGGGGAAAATATATGAAGCACTTGATAATACCCTCAAACGTGTATATTTCATAGATACAATTTTTTTCTTTCTTACTGTCTTTCTATTTTTTTATTCACTCACTTTCACATTTATTTTTTTTTTAAAAAACATTTTTTAAACTACTTAATATTACAACTAGAGGCTTAATACAAGGATAAACCCAAGAAGACCTAAAATAACCTTCCTTGCCAATGAGGAGTTATAACCAACCTCCCAACTTATGTTTCTGTCAGTGTTTCTAGTATTTACTGTTGTTCTGGTATTATATAAATCTTATTCCTGGGGTTCATTCTGACTAGGTTATTTATTTCTTGTCATTTACTTTTGTTGGTCTATGTTTGTTCATGTCGGTTTACATATCTTATAAATGTTATTTTTGGCTGCGATTTCTTCTATTTCTCTTTCTCTCTATCTTTTTTTTATCCTTCTTCATTCTTTTTAGTCATGAATCCCAATAGCTCCTAAACTTTCCAAGGAGCACCCTGCTTGAACCATGGGTGATATATCCATCTATACATCCTCTCATCCACTTCTCATCAAAATGACTAGGAGGAGGAACACCCAACAGAGGAAAAACCCAGATACTGCAACCTCTCCATCAGAACTATTAGACAAGAACATAGATAGTATGTCAGAAAGGGAATTCAGGCTGACAATTATCCAGGCAATGGCTAGGATGGAGAAAAACATTAATGACAACATAGAATCTCTAAGGGCAGAAATGAGAACCAGTATAGCTGATGTAGGAAGTGCTATCAGTGAGATCCAATTCAATCTAAGTAGTCTAACAGCTAGAGTTATGGAGACAGAGGATAGAATTAGTGATCTAGAGGATAAAATGGTAGAGAAGAAAGGTCAGGAGGAGAGCTGGAGCAAACTTCTCAGGAATCATGAGAAGAGACTTAGGAAAATAAATGACGCCATGAAACATTCCAACATCAGCATTATTGGGATCCCTGAGGGGATAGAGAAAGACAGAAGACTAGAAGATATAGCTGACCAAATTCTGAATGAAAATTTCCCCATTCTGGGGGGATGGAACAAGTGTGTGTATCCTAGAAGCAGGAAGGACACCAGCCAAGATCAACGAGTCTAGAAAATCAGTGAGACACATCATTGTGATATTTGCAAATTATTATTTTAGAAAAGAGGTCCTGAGGGCAGCTAGGGGGAAGAGATTCCTTACATACAGAGGAAGACCCATTAGAATAACATCAGACCAGTCCACAGAAACTTGGCAAGCCAGAAAGGGCTGGCAAGACATATTCAGGGCACTAAACGAGAAGAACATGCAGCCAAGAATACTTTCTCCAGCAAGGCTGACATGCAAAATGGATGAGGAGATCAACAATTTCCAAGACTGGCAAGAATAAAAAAAGTATGTGACCACCAAGCCAACACCCCAGGAAATATTAAAGGGTTTCTATAAAAATAGAAAGATCTCATGAGTGACTTAGAACAGAATTTTGCAATCTATAGAAACAAGGACTACACAGGCAACATAATGTCAATAAACACTTACCTTTCAATAATCACTCTCAATGTGAATGGCCTAAACGCTCCCAGAAAAAGGGGTTGAAGAATGGATAAAATGGCAGGAACTGTCCATATGCTGTCTAAAAGAGACACATTTGGAACCAAAAGATACATCCAGACTGAAAGTGAAAGGGTGGAGAACCATCTTTCATGCCAATGGGCCTCCAAAGAAACATGGGGTAGTGATTCTCCTATCAGATAAATTAGATTTTGAGCTAAAGACTATAGCGAGAGATATGGAAGGATACTACATCATTCTGAAATGGTCTATCCTCCGAGAAGATCTAACAATTGTAAACATTTATACCCCCAATATAGGATCAGCCAAATGCATAAGTCAACTGTTAATCACAATAATTAGTCATATTGATATGAATATATTAATAGTAGGAGAGCTTAACATGACACTCTCAGTAACAGACAGATCATCTAAACAGAAAATCAATAAAGAAAGAGCTTTGAATGACACGTTGGACCAGATGGACCTAATAAATATATACAGAACATTCCACTTTAAAACAACAGAATACTCATTCTTCTCCAGCACACATGGAACTTTCTCAAGAATAGACCACATACTGAGTCACAAATCAGGACTCAACCAACACCAAAAGATTGAGATGGTTCCCTGCATATTCTCAGACCACAATGCTCTGAAACTGGAACTCAACCACAAGAAAAAGTTTGGAAGGAATTCAAATACTTGGAAGTTAAAGACCAACCTGCACACGAATGTTGGGATCAACCAGGAAATCAAAGATGAACTTAAACAACTCATGGAGACCAATGAGAATGAAGACGCCTCCATCCAAAACCTATGGCAAAGGCGGTCCTGAGGGGAAAATTCATACCCATCCAAGCCTCACTCAAAATAATTGAAAAATTCTCCTGCTCCCCAAAATTGAAAAATCCTGTCTATACCAGCTCTCTTTACACCTTAAAGAACTTGAAAATCAACAACAAATTAAGCAAACCCTATGCAAAAGAAAGGAAATAATTAAGATTAGAGCCAAGATCAATGAGTAAGGAACTAGAGAAACAGTACAACATATCAATGAATCCAGAAGTTGGTTTTTTGAAAGAATCAATAAGATGGATAAGCCACTGGTTAAACTAAACCAAAAGAAAGAGAGAGGACCCTAAGTAATAAAATATGAATGAAAGGGGAGACATCATGACTAAAAGAACGGAAATAGAAACAAACATCAAAAATTTTTATCAACCGGTATAGGCCAATAAGTTGAATATTCTATAAGAAATGATGCATTTCTGGAAACCCATGATCTTCCAAAACTGAAAAAGGAAGAAATTGATAACATGAATAGACCAAATCTCGTAATGAGATTGAAGCAGTGATCAAAAACCTCCCAAAAAACAAGAGTCCAGGGCCTGACGGATTCCCTGGGGAATTCTACCAAACATTCAAGGAAGAAAGAATACTTATTCTCCTGAAGCTGTTTCATAAAATAGAAACAGAAAGAAAACTTCCAGACTCTTTCTATGAAGCCAACATTACCCTGATCTCCAAACCAAGCAAAGACCCCATCCAAAAGGAGAATTTCAGACCAATATCCCTAATGAATATGGATGCCAAGATTCTCAACAAGATCCTAGCTAATAGGATTCAAAAAAATATTCATGGAGGATCACAAGATCAAAAGATTATTCACCTAGGATCATAAGATCCTAGCTAATAGGATTCAAAAATTTATTGAAAAGACACATTCGAAAGATTATCCACCATGAACAGGTGGGTTTTATGTCTGGGATGCAAGTGCATCAATTGCAACAATTGCAAATCAATCAGTGTGATAGAGCATATCAATAAGAAAAGAGAGAAGGAACACATGATCTTCTTAATTGATGCCAAGAAAGCTTTTGACAAAATACAGCATCCGTTCTCTAATAAAACTTTCCAGAGTATAGGGTTAGAGTGAACTTTTCTCAACAGAATTGATATTTCATAGATATTTCTCTAATATATTTCATTATTTCATTATATATTTTCATTATATTTCATTGATATTTCAACAGATAGATATTTCATAATATCTATTTATGAAAGCCCACAGCAAATATCATTCTCAGTGGGAAAAAGCTGACAGCTTTCCCTTTGAGATTCGGAACATGACAAGGATGTTCACTCTCGCCACTTTTGTTCAACATAGTACCAGAAGTACTAGCAACAGCCATCAGACAACAAAAAGAAATCAAGGGTATTTAAATTGGCAATGAAGAAGTCAAACTCTCTCTCTTTGCATATAACATGATATGGTTTATATGGAAAACACAAAGACTCCACCCCCAAACTACTAGAACTCATAAAACAACTCAATAGTAATGTGGCAAGATACAAAATCAGTGCACAGAAATTGGTTCCTTTCCTATACACTAACAGAGAAAATATGGAAAGAGAAATGAGAGACTCAATTCCATTTAGTATAGCACCAAGAACCATAAGATACTTCGCAGTAGACCAAACCAAACAGGTAAAGGATCTATACTTGAGGAACTACAGAACAATGATGAAAGAAATTTAAGAAGACAAAAAAAGGTGGAAAAGCATTCCATGCTCATAGATTGGAAGAATAAACATTGATAAAATGTCTATACCGCCCAGAGCAAGCTATACTTTCAATGCCATCCCGATCAAAATTCCACTGATACTTTTCAAAGGGCCAGAACAAACAATCTTAAAATTTGTATGGAACCAAAAAGACCCCGAATTACTAAGGAAATGTTGAAAAAGAAAAACAAAGCTAGGGGCATCCCATTGCCTGATTTCAAGCTTTACTACAAATCTGTGATCACCAAGATAGCATTGTCCTGGCACAAAAACAGGCACATAGGCGAGTAGAATTAAATAGAGAGCCCAGATATGGACTCGCAACTCTATGGTCAAATAATCTTTGACAAAGCAGGAAAAAATATCCAGTGGATAAAAGACAGTCTCTTCAATAAATGGTGCTGGGAAAATTGGACAGTTATATGTAGATGAAAAAGGACCATTCTCTTACACTATACACGAAGATAAACTCTAAATGGATAAAAGACCTCAACGTGAGGAAGGAATCTATCAAAACCTTAGAGGATCACATATGCAGTAATTTCTTCAACATCAGCCACAGCAACTTCTTTCAGGACATTTCTCCAAAGGCAAAGGAAACAAAAACAGAAATGAACTTTTGGGACTTCATCAAGATAAAAAGCTTCTGCACAGCCAAGGAACCAGTCACAAATCACACAAGCACCCTACAGAATGAGAGAAGATATTCGCAAATGACACTACCGACAAAGGTCTGATATCTAAGATCTATAAAGAACTCCTCAAAGTCAACTCTCACAAAACAGATAATCACGTCAATAAATTGTATGAAGAAATGCACAGACACTTCTCCAAAGAAAACATACAAAAGGCTAACAGACACATGAAAAAATGTTCATCACCAAAACAACGTGGTACTGGCACAAAAACAGACACATAGACCAGTGTAACAGAATAGAGAGCCCAGGTATGGACCCGCAACTCTATGGTCAAATAATCTTTGACAAAATAGGAGAAAATATCCAGTGGAAAAAGACAGTCTCTTCAATAAATGGTGCTGGGAAAATTGGACAGCTCTATGCAGAAGAATGAAAATTGACCATTCTCTTGCACCATACACGAAGATAAACTCGAAATGGATAAAAGACCTCAACATGAGGCAAGAATCTATCAAAATCCTAGAGGAGAACATAGGCAGTAATCTCCTCAACATCAGCCACAGCAACTTCTTTCAGGACATGTCTCCAAAAACAAAGGAAACAAAAGCGAAATTGTACTTTTGGGACTTCATCAAGATAAAACCTTCTGTACAGCGAAGGAAAGAGTCCACCAAACAAACAGGCGACCCAAAGAATGGGAGAAGATATTCGCAAAGGACACTACAGACAAAGGTCTGATATCTCAGATCTATAAAGAACTCCTCAAACGGAACACTCACAAAACCAATAATTACATCAAAAGATGGGCAGAAGACATGAACAGACACTTCTCCAAAGAAGACATACAAATGGCTAATAGACACATGAAAAATGTTCATCACCTTCAGCCATCAGGGAGATTCAAATCAGAACCACACTGAGATACCACCTTACACCACTTAGAATGGCCAAAATCAACAGGACAGTTAACAACAAATGATGGAGAGGGTGTGAAGAATGGGGCACCCTCTTACACTGTTTGGTGGGATTGCAAGTGGGTGCAGCCACTTTGGAAAACAGTGTGGAGATTCCTCAAGAAATTAAAAATAGAGCTACCCCGTGACCCTGCCATCGCACTAATGGGTATTTACCCCAAAGAAGCAGATGCATTACAAAGAAGGGCCACATGTACCCCAATGTTCACAGCAGCAATGGCCACAATGGCCAAACTGTGGAAAGAACCAAGATGCCCTTCAACAAATGAATGGGTAAAGAAGATGTGGTACATATATACAATGTAATATTATGGCTCCATTAGAAAAGACGCATATCCAACTTTTGTATCAACATGGATGGCAGTGGAACAAATTTTGCGGAGTATAATAAGTCAAGCGGAGAAAGCCAATTACCTTACAGTCTCACTTATGTGCTGAGTGTATAGAAAATCATGGAGCATATTGTGAGAAGGAAGGGAAGGGGGAATGTGGGGAAATCAGAGGGGGGATGAACCATGAGAGACTGTGGACTCTGAGCAACAAACTGAGGTTTTTGGAGGGGAGGAGGTGGGGGGTTCAGCTAGCCTGGTGATGGGTATTGAGGAGGGCATGTATTGCATCGGGCACTGGGAGTGTCGCATGAACAATTAATCTTGTAATACTGAAAAAATAAAATAAACATATTTGGGGAAATAAAACAAATACAAAAACAAAAACAAAACCCTAGAGAAGAACATCAGCAGTAACCTCTTCGACATCAGCCACGGCAAGTTCTTTCAGGATATGTCTCCAAAAGCAAAGGAAACAAAAGCAAAATGAACTTTTGGGACTTCATCAAGATACAAACTTCTGCACAGAAAAGGAAGAGTGACAAAACAAACCAGCAACCCACTGAATGGGAGAAGATAGTCACAAGACACTACAGACAAAGTTCTGATATCGAGCTTGAAGCAGCTGCAACACAAGAAAGGCTACATGTACCCAATGTTCATAGCAGCAATGACTGCAATCGCCATACTGTGGAATAAACCAAAATGCCCTTCACCAGATGAATGGATAAAGAATATATGGTACATATATACAATGGAATATTATGCGTCCATCAGAAAGGATGAATACAACTTTTGTATCATCATGGCACTGGAAGAGATTATGCAGAGTGAAATAAGTCAAGTGGAGAGAGTCAATTTTCTTATGGCCTCCCTGAAGTGTGGAGCAGAAGGAAAAACATGGAGGGCATTGTGAGAAGGAAGGGAAAGGGGAAAGGGGGCAAATCAGAGGGGGAGATGAACCATGAGAGACTGTGGACTCTGAGCAACAAACTGAGGGTTTTGGAGGGGAGGGGGGTGGGGGGTTGTGCGAACTGGGTGGTGCATATTAAGCACAACATGTATTGCATGGAGCAGTGGGTGTGGTGCATGAACAATTAATCTTGTAACAATGAAAAAATAAATATATTTTGGTGGAAAAAAGAAACATGCTATCAATGAATACAAATCATCGCAAAATAAACTGTGCAGTTATATAACAAGGAAGCAAGAAAATTGAATATGTAATTATAACAAAACAAAGAATCATGTAAAAGTACTCCTCAAATGGAAAAGCCCAAGAATAGTAGGCTTCACTGGTGAATTTCTGCAAACAGTGAAGGAAAAATTAACACCAATCTTCTATAATTCTTCAGAAACGTGAGGATAAAACAACCTAAAAATCATTTTAACAGTGTAGCATTGCACTGATACCAAATTTAGATAGGAACACAAGAGTAAAAGAAAACTACAATACTATCCTTAATGGATTTAGATAAAAAAATTCTCAACAAAACACTAGCAAATCAAATTCAACAGCACATTAAAAGTATCATACCAATGATCAAGTGTGATTTATCCATGGGAATGGAAATGGTTTGACATAGGCAAATCAACATATGTAATAATGTGCATTAATCAACAGAATAATAAAATCATGTAATCTTCTCAATAGATCAAGAAAAGCATTTGACAAAATACAAAATACAAAATATTTTCTAGAAAAAAAATCCTCAACAAATTAGGTATAATAGGAAATTAATCAACATAATAAAGGCCATATACAAAATAGGTACAGCTAACATTATTCTCAGTGTTAAAAATAATAGATTCTGGGGCGCCTGGGTGGCTCAGTCATTAAGTGTCTGCCTTCGGCTCAGGTCATGATCCCAGAGTTCTGGGATCAAGCCCCACATTGGGCTCCTTGCTCAGCAGGAAGCCTGCTTCTCCCGCTACCATTCCCTCTGCTCGTGTTCCCTCTCTCGTTGTGTTTCTCTCTGTCAAATAAAAAAGAAAGAAAGAAAGAAAGAAAGAAAGAAAGAAAGAAAGAAAGAAAGAAAGAAAGAAAGAAAGAAAGAAAGAAAAATAAAAAAATAAAAGTTAAAAAAATCTTTAAAAAAAATAAAAAAATAAAAATAATAGATTCTCCTCTAAGATCAGGTGGAAGACAACGTTGCCAATACTCACCACCCTTTTCACCAAAATACGAGATGTCCTAGTTAGACATTTGAGGCAAGGCAAAGAAATAAAAGGCATTAAAATTGGAAAGTAAAAGGTATATTATTTCTTGATAAAGTGGTAATATATATAGTAAATCTCAGAGACTCAGTTAAAAATGTGTTGGAACTAATCAATGATTTCAGTAAGTTTGCAGGATAAAATGAAAATGCAGAAATAAGGTATGTTTCTAAACACTAACAATAAAACGTCTGTAAAATAAATTCAAAAAATTCTATTTACACTGTCACCCAAAAAATAAGATAGAATATTTAGGAATTAATTTAACAAAGAAGATTTAAAATGGTCCAACATAACTATAACATTTTGATTAAGTAATTTGAAGAAGCACAGTCAAATGAAAAGATTTTCCGTGTTCATGGATCAGAAGGGTAAATATTTTTAAAGTACCTATTAGCTATACTATCTATAGATTCAAGACAATTCCTATTAAAATTCAAATGGAATTTCCACTGAAATTAAATAAAATCCATCTTTACTTTGTATGGAAACACAAAATACCCTGAATATCCAAAACAATCCAGATAAATAATTAAATAATTAAATAAAAAATAACTCGAGGAACCAAACTTCATGTTTTCAAGCTATACAACAAAGCTATAGGAACCAACAGAGTATAGTACTGGAATAAAAATATACACATAGGTCAATGGACAGGGTCAAGAGCTCAGAAATAAACATCCACATATAAGACAAAGAGGCAAGGATATGCAGCCGGGAAAGGGTAGTATCTTCAACAAATGGTGCTGGGAAAACTAGAATGAAAACGTTCTTCATGCAGAAAAATACAATCAGATCCCTATTTATATTTCTTGTAAAAATTAACACAAAATGGATTAAAAACATAAACATAAGAACACAACCCTAGAAGAAAATCTAAGAATAAATATCCTTTTTTAAAAATATATTTTTAATTTATTTATTTGACAGAGAGAGACAGAAATCACAAGTAGCAGAAAAGCAGGCAGAGAGACCGGGGCAGAGAGCCTGACATGGGGGCCAATCCCAGGACCCCGAGATCATGACCTGAGCCGAAGGCAGAGGCTTTAACCCACTGAGCCACCCAGGCTCCCCTAAGAGTAAATATCATTGATGTGGTCTTTGCAGTCTTTGTTTATGACACCAAAAGCTCAGGTAATAAAGGAAAAGTTAATAGAAAGTAATAAGCTAAAAGGCATCTACACAGAAAAACAAATACTCAACAAATTGAAGAGATAACTTACAGAAAGGTAGGAAATATACTTTCAATGCCATCCCGATCAAAATTCCACTGGATTTCTTCAAAAGCCTGGAACAAACAATCCTAAAATTTATATGGAACCAGAAAAGAACCGAATCGCTAAGCAAATGCTGAAAAAGAAAAACCAAGGCTGGGGGGATCATGTTGCCTGATTTCAAGCTTTACTACAATGTGGTGATCACCAAGACAACATGGTACTGGCACAAATACAGACACATAGACCAATGGAACAGAATAGAGAGCCCAGGTACGGACCCGCAACTCTATGGTCAAATAATCTTTGACAAAACAGGAAAAAATATCCAGTGGAAAAAAGACAGTCTCTTCAATAAATGGTGCTGGGAAAATTGGACAGCTCTATGTAGAAGAATGAAACTTGACCATTCTCTTACACCGTACACAAAGACAAACTCAAAATGGATAAAAGACCTCAACATGAGGCATGACTCTATCAAAATCCTAGAGGAGAACATAGGCAGTACCTCTTCGACATCAGCCACAGCAACTTCTTTCAGGACATGTCTCCAAAGACAAAGGAAACAAAAGCAAAATTGAACTTTTGGCACCTCATCAAGATAAAACCTTCTCCACAGCGAAGGAAACAGTTCATAAAACAAACAGGTAACCCACAGAATGGGAGAAGATATTCACAAAGGACACTACAGACGAAGGTCTGATATCTAAGATCTATAAAGAACTCCTCAAACTCAACACTCACAAAACCGATAATTACATCAGAAGATGGGCAGAAGACATGAACAGACACTTCTCCAAAGAAGACATGCAAATGGCTAACAGACACATGAGAAAATGTTCATCATCTTTAGCCATCAGGGAGATTCAAATCAAAACCAGACTGATATACCACCTTACACCAGTTAGAATGGTCAAAATCAACAGGACAGTAAACAAGAAATGTTGGAGAGGGTGTAGAGAAAGGGGCACCCTCTTACACTGTTGGTGGTATTGCAAGCTGGTGCAGCCACTTTGGAAAACAATGTGGAGATTCCTCAAGAAATTAAAAATAGAGCTACCACATGACCCTGCTATCACACTACTGGGTATTTACTCCAAAGAAGCAGAGGCAGTACTATGAAGGGCCTCATGTACCTCAATGTTCATAGCAGCAGTGGCCACAATTGCCAAAGTGTGGAAATAACCAAGATGTCCTTCAACAGATGAATGGATAAAGAAGATATGGTCCATATATACAATGGAATAATATGCCTCCATTAGAAAGGAGGAATATCCAACTTTTGTATCAACATAGATGGTACTGGAAGAGATTATCCGGAGTGAAATAAGTCAAGCAAAGAGAGATGCTCATGTCTGTAGCGTCCTTTGTGAATATCTTTTCCAATTCTGTGGGTTGACTGTTTCCTTCGCTGTGCAAAAGGATTTATCTTGATGAGGCCCCAAAAGTTCAATCCATTGGAATGGAAGATGGTTCTCCACCCTTTCATTTTCAGTCTGGATGCATCTTTTGGTTCCAAATGAGTCTTTGTAGACAGCATATGGACAGGTCCTGATGTTTTATCCATTCTGTCACCCTGTGCTGTTTTATGGGAGCGTTTATGCTGTTCAAGTTGAGAGTGATTATTGAAAGATAAGTGTTTATTGTCATCACGTTGTCTCTGTAGTCCTTGTTTCTATTGACTGTAAATTTCTGGTCTAAGTCACTCATGGGTTCTCTCTACTTTTATAGAACCCCCTTTAATATTTCCTGGAGTGCATCCTTCTTGTTCACATAGTCTTTTAATCCTTGCCGATCTTGGAAGCTCTTTATCTCTCCATCCATTTTGAATGTCAGCCTTGCGGGATAAAGTATTCTTGGCTGCATGTTGTTACTATTTTGTGCCCTGAATATGTTTTTCCAGGCCTTTATGGCTTGCCAGGATTCTGTGGACTGGTCTGATGTTATTCTAATGGGTCTTCCTCCACATGTAAGTGATCGCTTCCCCCTAGCTGCCCTCAGGTCCTCTTGTCTAAAAGTATAATTTGCAAATTTTACTATGATGTGTCTCTCTGTATTTCTAGTCTCGTTGATCTTGGCAGGTGTCCTTTTTGCTTCTAGGACACGAACTCTATTCCATTCCCCAGATTGGGGAAATTTCATTCAGAATTTGGTCAGCTATATCTTCTAGTCTTCTGTCTTTCTCTACCCTCTCTGAATTCCGGTAATTCTGATGTTGGAACATTTCGTGGTGTCATTTATTTCCCTAAGTCTCTTCTCATGATTCCTGAACAGTTTGCTCCAGCTGTCCTTCTGCCCTTTATTCTCTACCATTTTGTCTTCCAGATCACTAATTCTATCCTCTGTCTCCGTAACTCTAAGAGTTATAGTATTTAGATTGGATTGGATCTCACTGATTGCACTTCAACCACTAATAGCAGGTTGCAGGCTATACTGGTTCTCATTTCTGCCCGTAGAGATTCTATGTTGTCCTTAATGTTTTTCTCCATCCTAGCCATTGCCTGGATAATTGTCACCCTGAATTCCCTTTCTGACATACTGTTAATGTCCATGTCTAATAGTTCTGAGGGAGAGGGCGCCGTCTCTGTGTTTTTCCTCTGTTGGGTGTTCCTCCTCCTAGTCATTTTGATGAGAAATGGATAAGAGGATGTGTAGTTGGATATTTCCCCTGCGATCCAGGCAGGGTGCACTCTGGAAGATTTAGGAGCAATTGGGATTCACCACCAAAAAGAAAGAATAAGGATAAAAAAGATAGAGAGAAACAGAAAAAGAGGAGTTCCCAGTCAGAATGGACTCCAACAATAAGAATTATGAAGTATGTAGACCAACATAAACAAACATATAGACCACAAAAGTAGACAACAAGAAATAAAAGAACCTAGTCTGAATGAACCCCGGGAATTAGATTTTATGTAATACCAGAACAAAAGTAAATAGGTAGATACACTGACAGAAGGATAGATGGGAAGATGGTTGTAACTCCTCGTGTGTGAGGAATATTATTTCAGGTCTTCCTGGGTTTATCATTGTATTAAGCCTCTAGTTGTAATGTTAAGTAGTTTAAAAAACAAAACAACCAAAAAACAAAATCAAACCAAGAAATGTGAAAACAAATGAATTAAAAAAATTAGAGAATAGAAAAGAGAGAGAGAATAAAATTTGTGTCAAGAAATACACAGGTTTGAGGATTTTATGAGGCACTTAATATATTGATTTCCCCTGATGTTGGGGATATATTCTTATGGTGACCCTGTGGTTGTAGTCCTTTTGTTTTTTTGACTCGTCTTCTGGGGGAGGGGCCTAGCACGTTGTTTTCCAGTCAATCTTGCTTGGGTTGAGTCACCGTGCCCTCCAATCAAGGGGCAGAGCTCTGTGGATCCCAGTTTCTCAGTCTTTAGCTCTCTGAAGGCTTTTGACCTTTTGTAGATTTTTCTCCTTTTCAGAGAGTCTAAGTGAGGGATCTGCCTGTCTGTACCCAGACCTCCCTGTCACACAGAAGCTACAGTCTACTCCCCTCTGGGTTGTCCAGAAGGGACACTCCCCTCCACAAATCTCCCAGAGCAGCCTGTCCCAGGTGGCGGGCACTCAGTAGTTAGGTATCTCCACGTGCTCTCCTGCTCCAGGCTCTGGTGGCTTGTGGCCAGATTCTTGCCAATATTACTGCACCGGCCATGCTGTTCTTGTCTTCAGGGGTGCACCGTCTAGAGAGTGCTGTACACAGAGAAAAGCTGTGGGCTCTGGGACCACAGCAGACTCTCTAAGGTGCTTTCAGGTGCGTGCACCCTGCCCCACAAATGAGGAGTGGAAAGTTGCTGGTTCTGACACCCCTCCTCCCCCCGACTAGTCTCTCTTTGAAGGGAGTGGTGTCCTTCCTGGGAGCATGGGCCCAGGCTTGTGTCCATGACCACCCTCTTCCACTAGCTGCTCCTCAGAACCTTATGCTCTTTTTAAGTGTTTTTAAACAGGCTCCAAGTTATTGCTGCTTCACAACCACCTGGCGCTTTCCTTTGCGGTATTACTGTCCTTGCGCTGCTTCTGGTGGCTCCCTCCCCCTTTTGTTTATCCTCCGATACCGTTTCAAGTGTTTTCGCTTTGCTTTATCTCTGTGCTGCTGTCTTCTGTTCCCGTAGAGATCCAGAAGTGAAAAATCTTGCTCCTCAGGCTGATTTCATGGGTGTTCAGTGTGGTCTGGCAGATATCCAGCTCACTTTTGGGGACAGGTTGCAACAGGATCTCCTACCTCTTCACCATCTTGCCTCCTCCCACTCAATACTTATTTTAATTGTAAATTATCTGTATGATCTAATCAAAAGTCATAAGATGGCAAAATAGATAAAAAACAAAACCCAAATACATCTAAGTACAAAAAACATTTTATATCTAAGGAAACAGATGGAAAGCAAAAAAATGGAAAAATATATACCATGTAAATAGAATTGAAAAATAAAAGCATGGTAGCAATAATTGTATTAGACAAAATTGACTTAGAAGAATGTAACATCAGACAAAGAACGACATTACATTATGGTAAAATAGTTAATCCAACCAAAGGATATTAAAATTATAATTATCTGTGAACTCACATTGGAGCACCTCAATTCATAAAGAAACGTTAAGAGACATAGAGGGAGATATTGATAGTAATACAATAATAGTAGGTGACTGTAACACCCCACTCACATCAACGGATGGATCACCTAGGCAGAAAATCAATAAGGAAAGAGTATCATTGAAGGATACATTGGACCAGGTAAGCTTAACAGATATATACAGAACATTCCTTCCAAAAACAACAGAACACACATTCCTTTCAAGTGCACATGAAACGGTCCCAAGAATAGACCACATTTTTGGTTACAGAACAAGCCTGAATAAACTCTTAAAATTTGAAATCATATTATGAATCTTTTCTGACCACAAAAGTATAAAACTAGAAATCAATCACAAGGAAAAAAAATACTGAAAAAATAAAGTAATATTAATTACCAAGAAAACACAAAAAGCCAGAAAAAAAAAAACCCAAAAGAAAGAATAAACATAGAAATACATGGAAACTAAACAAGTTACTAAACAGACATTAGCTCAATAAAGAAATCAAAGAAAAAAATTCAAAGTTTTTTTTTATTTGGCAGAGATCACAAGTAGGCAGAGACACAGGCAGAGAGAGAGGAGGAAGTAGGCCCCCTGCTGAGCAGAGAGCCTGATGCAGGACTCGATCCCAGGACCCTGAGATCATGATCTGAGCCAAAGGCAGAGGCCTTAACCCACTGAGCCACCCAAGCACCCTAGAAGAAATTTTTTTTTTTTTTAAGATTTTGTTTATTTGACAGAGAGAAACACAACGAGAGAGGGAACACAAGCAGAGGGAATAGTAGCGGGAGAAGCAGGCTTCCTGCAGAGCAGAGAGCCTGATGCGGGGCTCGATCCCAGGCCCCTGGGATCTGACCTGGGCCGAAGGCAGACGCTTAACGACTGAGCCACCCAGGTGCCCCCCTAGAAGAAAATTTTTAAAAAATAAATGCAGACATGTAAAAATACAAACAAGGTGGTCAAAATTGTGGAGATACAACATAAGCAGTTCTTAGAAGGAAATTTATAGTGATACAAGCCTACCTCAAGAAATACGGAAAATCATGTGATAATTGTCTTTCTCTGACTGACTTATTTCGCTTAGCATAATACCCTCCAGTTCCATCGACATCATTGAAAATGGCCAGATTTCGTTTCTTTTGTTGGCTACATAGTATTCCATTGTATATATATACACCACATCTTCTTTATCCATTCATCTGTTGATGGGCATCTAGGGTCTTTCCATAGTTTGGCTATTGTGGACACTGCTGCTATAAACATTCAGGTGCACGTGTCCCTGCATATCACAACATTTGTATCTTTAGGGTAAATACCCAGTAGTCTAATTGTTGGGTCATAGGGTAGCTCTCTTTTCAACTTTTTGAGGAACCTCCATACTGTTTTCCAGAGTGGCTGTACCAGCTTGCATTCCCACCAAAAGTGTAGGAGTGTTCCCCTTTCTTAGCTTCTTCACCAACATCTGCTGTTTCCTGACTTGCTAATTTTAGCCATTCTGAATGGTGTGAGGTGGTATCTCACTGTGGTTTTGATTTGTATTTCTCTGATGCCACGTGAGGTTGAGCACTTTTTCCTATATCTGTTGGTCATTTGGATGTCCTCTTTGCAGAAGTGTCTGTTCATATCTTCTGCCCATTTCTTGATTGGATTATCACATGATCTCTCTGATATGAAGAATTTGAGAGGCAAGGCAGGAGTTTGGGGGGCGTGGGGGAGAGAAATGAAACAGGAAGGGAGGAGGAGGGAGACAAACCATAAGAGACTCCTAGACTCACGAAATGATCTAAGGGTGGCTGGGAGGCAGAGGGGTAGGAATGGGGTGGCTGGGTTGTGGACATTGGGGAGGGTATGTGCTATGTAAGTGCTGTGAAATGTGTAAGCCTGATGATTCACAGACATGTACACTGAGGCAAATAATACATTATATGTTAATAAAAATTAAAAAACAAAAACAAAACAAAAAAACTAAAAAAAAAATAAGGAAAATATCAGGGCTCCTGAGTGGCTCAGTCAATTAAGTGTCTACATTCAGCTCAGGTCATGATCCCAGGGTCCTGGGCATTGGGCTCCCTGCTCAGTGGGGAATCTCCTTCTTCCTCTCCTTCTGCCCCTTTTTCCCCACTTGTGTCCACATTGTCCTTCTATCTCAAATAAATAAAAAAAATTTTAAAAGAGAAATAAGAAAAATTTCAAATAAACATAACTTTACATCTAAAGGAACTAGAAAAACAAAACAAAACAAAACAAAACTCAAGGTGAGTACAAGGAAGGAAATAAATATCAGAGCAGAAATAAATTTTATATAGATGATCAATGAAACCAAAAGCTTGTTTTGTGAAAAGATAAACTAAATTGTTAATACTTTATTTGGACTCATCAAATGAGAGAGACAGAGATAGAGGGAGAGAGAGAGAGAACACAGATAAATAAAATTAGAACTAAAGAAAGGAAATAACCATCAATACCACAAAAATAGAAAGAATTATAAGAGAATACTAGACAATATCACATGGAAACAAATTGGAGAACTTAAAAGAAATGGATAAATTCCTAAAACAAACAATCTCCCAAAACTGAATTAGGGAGAAATAGAAAATTTGAAGTGATTAATTACTGGTAATTTAATTGTATCAGTATAATAAAATATATATTATTATAAATATAAATTATTGTTATAAATATAATTTTATTATTATACATATATTTTATTTATAAATATAAAATTATCATATATATGTGCCACATCTCTGCTGTTAATATATTGATAGATCCTAAAATTGCTTCCATATCTTGGCTATTAATATTCCATATCTTGGTTAATAATGCTACAATAAATACGGGAATGAATGTACCTTTTCAAACTAGTATTTTTCTTTTCTTTGGGTAAATAGCCAATATTGGAATTATTTAATCACATAGTATTTCTATTTTTAAGATGAGAGACAGGAGAGTGGGCTGAAGAGATGAATGGGAATGATACGTATAGACTTCTAGTTATAAAAATAAAAGACACAACATAAGAAGCATAGTCAGTGATATAACAGTGTTATATGGGGATAGTTGGTAACTACACTTTTGGTGAGCATAACATAATATATAAAACTGTTAAATCACAATGGTGTATACTTAAGACTAATGTAACCTTGTGTATCAACTATCCTTAAAAAAATTAATGATGAATAAATTGAAAAAGCAAAACAACATCCAAATGAAGGTCCAAGACTAATTAGATTCACATGTTAATTCTACCAAACATTTAGACAAGAGTTAATACCTATTGTAATGATTTCAAAAAACAGAAGATGAAGTAAAATTTCCAAATTCATTAAATCAGTCCAAAATTACCTTTGTAGCAAGAGAGGACAAAGACATTACAAAAAATAAAACTATAGGCTGTATTCCTGATAAACACAGATGCAAAAATCTTCAATAAAATATTAACAAATCACATTTATCAATGTATTAAAATGATCATTCACCACGATCAAGTGGATGGAAGAATTGTTCAATATTTGCAATTCATTTAATGTGAAAACAAAGAATAAAAATCACATGATCGGAGGAGGGGCAAGATGGTGGAGAGGTAGGACACCCTGTTGCAACCTGTCCCCAAAAGAGAGCTGGATATCTGCGACACCACGCTTAGCACCCATGAAATCAGCCGGAGGAGCAAGACTTTTCACTTCTGGATCTCTACGGAGGCGGAAGACAGCAGAAGAGAGACTGCACCCTTCCTGGATCATGGGCGACATATCCAACTATACGTCCTCTCATCCACCTCCCATCAAAATGACTAGGAGGAGGAACACCCAATAGAGGAAGAACCGAGAGACTGCGCCATCTCCCTCAGAACTATTAGACATGGACATTGACAGCATGTCAGAAAGGGAATTCAGGCTGACAATTATCCAGGTAATGGTTAAGATCAATGACAATATAGAATCTCTAAGGGCAGAAATGAAATCGAGCATAGCCGATGTAAGAAGTGCTATCAGTGAGATCCAATTTAATCTAAATAGTTTAACAGCTCGAGTTATGGAGACAGAGGATAGAATTAGTGATCTAGAGGATAAAATGATAAAGAAGAAAGGACAGAATGATGGCTGGAACAAACTGCTCAGGAGTCATGAGAAGAGACTTAGGGAAATAAATGAGACCATGAAACATTCCAACGTCAGAATTATTGGAATCCCAGAGGGGGTAGAGAAAGACAGAAGACTAGAAGATAGAGCTGACCAAATTCTGAATGAAAATTTCCCCATTCTGGGGAATGGAACAAGGGTACGTGTCCTAGAGGCAGAAAGGACAACTGCCAAGATCAATGAGTCTAGAAATACATCGAGACACATCATAGTAAAATTTGCAAATTATACTTTTAGACAAGAGGTCCTGAGAGCAGCTAGGGGGAAGAGATCCCTTACATATGGAGGAAGACCCATTAGAATAACATCAGACCTGTCCACAGAAACCTGGCAAGCCAGAAAGGGCGGGCAAGACATATTCAAGGCACTAAATGAGAAGAACATGCAGCCAAGAATACTTTATCCAGCAAGGCTGACATTCAAAATAGATGGAGAGATAAAGAGCTTCCAAGATTGGCAGGACTAAAAGACTATGTGACCAAGAAACCACCACTTCAGGAAATATTAAAGGGGGTTCTATAAAAGTAGAGAGAACCCATGAGTGACTGAGAACAGAAATTTACAATCAATAGAAACAAGGGATACACAGGCAACATGATGTCAATAAACACTTATCTTTCAATAATCACTATCAACGTGAATAGCCTAAAAGCTCCCATAAAACGGGACAGGGTTGCCGAATGGATAAAACGGCAGGACCCATCCACATGTTGTTTACATGAGACTCATTTGGAACCACAAGATACATCCAGACTGAAATTGAAAGGATGGAGAACGATCTTCCATGCTAATGGGCCTCAAAAGAAACCTGGGGTAGCAATTCTCCTATCAGATAAATTAGATTTTCAGCTAAAGACTGTAGTCAGAGATACAGAAGGACATTACATCATTCTGAAAGGGTCT